>CANUEX010048255.1:0-120373 GCA_948099535.1 Jatropha multifida
ATAATATGGGATTACTATTCCGATAGTCAAATGATAATAGGGATGGAGTTGTGAAAGTTTAGGCTTACTACGGGCCTCGGGTGCCTTAAGCTTACCTAGGTCCTAGTGCCAGTCCGGCCCACGGTTTTGGGTCGTGACAGAAAAACAAAGAGATATTTAGTTTTTTTTTAAAGTTGATAAAGCGTGCTCTGTTTGATTTTTCTATCTTATAAAATATATACACAGTGAAAGTCCTTTCTACTTTTAAAATTATCATTAATTTAATAAATATTATTTAAATGTAAAAATCACCTCTATTGTACAGTTTATAATATTATTTGGATCCACGGTATCAGCGCATTCTTAATCATAATCCAAGCCTTGGATTATTCCAATAAGCAACACTCACGGTATGGGTAACATTCACTTCCAATTTATCTTCTGTTGTCGAGAAAGAATGAAATGGAAATGATAAAAGAAAATCATATGATATCATACGTAGATTGTCTGGAGGGTTGGCTCTTTGCAGTTCTCCCTTTAACACCAATGGTAGATCAGTTTTATGATATTAATCTTTTTTTTATGACGTGACTTGTATGTTGACAACAGTCGTTATATTTTTATTTTTTATATTTTTTTAACTTTTTGTGTATATAAAATTAAAGTATAAATTTTTATTTAGATTAATATAAATATAATTAGTTAATTTTTGTATTAAACTTTACTGTATAAATTACTTGTAATGTCATTTCTTATGTACTGTATTTTAATTTTATATAATGAGTGGTTTTAAAATAAAGTTCAAATTCAATCCATATGCCTAATCTTTCAGTTCTTAATTTATAAATACAGATTTTTAAAACTCCGATAAGAAAATCAAGTTATTACTCAATCTCTAATTTTCGCTCTCAATCCCAAATTATATCTATATGTATAATGAAAAATAATAATAAATTTTATTTTACTAGTAGGTGAAAAATAAAAAATTAGAAGATAATTTGAATTAATAATAGTTATTTTGGCTATAGTGATAATATTACTTACCTAGTTCATCAGATAAATGAATATATTAATATACACACAAACTCTTAAAATTCAAAAAATAACCCAAAATATAAATATATAATTCAATTTTTTTCAATTTGATAAACATGATTCTCTTTCAAGTCAAACATATTTATAATATAAAAGAAAAATATCAGAAAAATTAAAATGTTTGATCATGATGTCATCTATTTATTACAAGAAAGATATAAATTTTTTATTAAAATAAAATGATAGTGGTTACAAATTATTTTAATAACGAAAAAATAATAAATAATAAATTTTTATTAAGAATAAAACTCTTTTAAGCACCCAACATATAATAAGAAATACATTATATTAAAAAGTTAATAATTTGAATTTCAAAAATAATTTTGGAAATGCTCTAATTTCATTAAATTTTATTTTCCTTTTAAAAAAAATGATTTTGATGAAAAAAAAAGTCAAGTCAATAAATGAAAACTACAAAGTAAATCATACTAACAATACTGGTCAATTAATGAGATTTTTCAAGTATTTTATTTTTTATTATTTTAAATTGTAAATTTAAAATAAATAAATAAGTTAATTAAATAATAAAAAAATTACATAAAAGAAATATTATATTATCTCTAAATAAATCCATAATTTTTCCTACAACCATATAAACAAAAAGAGTATACTTTTTTATTATATAATAATAATAATAATTTTTAGAAATCATATTCAATTAAATAATAAAATATAATTTTTCTCTTTTTTCTGAACCACATGAATTTTGACCCATTAGGCTAAAATTAAATTACAGCGAGCATTTATTCCATCTATGGATATCGAACCCAGGACCTCATTTAAGGGAGAAAAATGCCGGACCAATCATTCAAATATTTATTAATATAAAATATAATTTTGAATTAGCTATGACCGATGCTATTTTAGAATATTCTAATTTTATTAAGAAAAACATTAAAAATCTCATTATTTTCTCCCTATTTTCACATTTATATACAGTATAGATTAGATTAGTTAACAGTAACAATGAGATTATTAATAATCGACCGAGCATTGCTTAGTTGATTTAAAATAAATAATATTCAGTCAAAAATTGACTTTCTTATGTAATTAATACCCTAAATTGTCGCTTAAATTTCGAAATTGTTGCTCTGACATTTATTTTCATGTTTTTATCTAGAGCAGCCAGAAACACTATAACTACTTGTATTCAATTCCGGTGCACGACACATTATCATTTATCGAATTTGACATAAATAATAAATTAAATATATTATTGTTTTTCTTTAAAGGCTATAAAGAAGGAACCGAACAAGTTGCATCTTTTGCCAATAAGGCCCTTCATTTTCTTCCATTCATTTTCTAAAAAAAGCTATGCTTCCCTTTTCTGTACCTTATATTATTTTGATAATCTCTTCGTGGAACATAATAAAGGCCCACACAAGGCAAATGATCCCTTGATTGAATGGCCGAAAGGTTGATGCTCTTGTCCCACATTATTATATAGAGTAGATAAGAATAAAATAAAAAAAAAATTATTTATTACTCTTTAAATTATTTAAAATAATTTATATTTTGGAATAAAAAAATTACCATGAAACAATTTATATTTTAGAACAGAAGAGTGACGATATTTTATATACCGTAATATCTAGTGAGGAAAAAAAAAAAAAAAAGACTTGGGTATTTGGTAGTGAAGTTGTGCTTATATATATATTGTTATCTCTTTCTTTTTTTCCAAAACAAGTACATATATATGCATAGGTGGGTGCTCTAGTTTGCCCAACCCACACATGCTTTGTTCTTAGAACATTGTCCAATGGTCCCCTCACACCCATGTGGCCATGGCTCACTAAAGTCACAACCTTTTTGGTTAGTGAAAGCCCCCACACATTTGGCCATTTGCAGCAACATCAAATATATAAAACTTAAGAGACTTTTTGGCACTTGTATTCTCTATGTTTTTTGTGAGTTCTAAATTTTTTTTTCTTTAAATCATATTGTTGAAAAAAAATAAAATAAGAACATGAATAATGATATTACACTATTGATTATTTGTGTCGCATCAGACCCATAAGAAAAATCTTATAGCGAAAACTTTTTTGATCTACAGTGATCAAACATTCGATCTTTTATTTAAGGAATCAAAGTTCTTTTTATTCAGATTAATCCCTATCGATAATTAAAGATGCATTTAATTACATTGGATTATCTTATACTCAATGAAGCTTTATTGCAATTAACATTAGATATAAACATTTAAAATGTTTTTGCATATTGAGTTGATTCTCGTGGTGGGTTCAAACCTTTTTGAAATCTCTTGCAGTACAAGGTCACTATCAAGATTTGTGACCTATACCATACGAGAGATGGTGGATTGGATTGAGTTGCGGTACATATTGGCAACCGATATTTATCTTAGAGTCTATGGAGGTTATATATGATGGGAACAAGCCTTGTACGTAAGGAAAACAAGTCAATAATTGCCAAAAAGTTTCTATTTTTTCAATAAAATAATTTTTGAATTTGTATTTTTGTTGTATGAGTATGTTAGATTTGATAATGATGTTGAGGATGACCCTTTCATGAAATTATGCATAATTGCAAATCAATACAAATTGTAACCTCATTATGTAATTTGGTCCAATAATACTAAAGTTATTTCAATCTATTTAGTCTAATTTCACACTTGCGGACTCTTTCTTCCAAAGAAAGAAAAAATGATTATAAGAAATTTGAAGTAATAAAATTCTTATTGAAAAGGGTTAGAAAGTATTCATTTTCTATTGTAGAGTAGAGTATTATAGCAAGTAGATCTCGTAAATAGATAAATAAAATTAAGAGCGCCGTAAAATTCTCGTAAAAAAATACAACAATGAATTTGTGTTGAGCTTAAATAAAATCATTTATCAAGCTATGTTTGAAATGAAAGCATTTGTTGATCAAGACATTCAAAAATTGCGACTTGTCTTAAAAATACAACATTCCGTTAGTAATGGGAAATTGTCCATTTCTCTCTTTGCAGAAAAAGATAATCTCATCATGGACCCATGAAAATTACATATTGCTAAGAAAAACAATATTTATGTTCCCGAGATCAACAATTTCGGAAATGACTTTATTTTTCTCTCCTTTTCGTTTTTCATGTCCCTTCTGAAATTAGCAATCTAAGTACTAATTAGCAAGGGTCATTACTCCAATGAGTCACTTGCAAAAGTCATTTCTGTGTTCCACCGTCAACAAAGGACATTTTGGAGATCACAAAGAATTGTGTTTGTTGCTTGTTATTGAATTTTTCTTGAAAAACAAAATGTGTGAATGAACATTTAATAAAACACTAAAAATAAAGTAAAAATCTACTAATCATCTAGGATGATGAATCTTAATAAAAAAAAATGAGAGATTTCGAATTTAAATCTCAATTATAAAAATTTCATGAATGCTAGTGAGAGAGCAAAGGTCTCAAATTCAAATATAAATCACAAAAGTCTATTACTAATTTAGTGATTTAAGAAAAAAATGTCTCGTACAATGCAATTCATAATATTATTTCAACCTGTTAAAGCCTCATGATAATGGAGAGAAGAAAAAAAAAAGAATTGTTTATATGTTGTCCCGTACAAAGGGTTAACCCAATTTATGGAAGGTCTGAATGTTTATAAAATTTAAGAAAAAAATATATATTAACTTTCTTTTTCTTTTTCTTTTTTTTGGAAAAACCTTTTTTCGTTCTCATAATCTCCTGCGGGCCTGCATAGCATATGGTAGAACGACCTTTCCCATAGTCAGAAGAAATGTTCATAATTCAGTGATTTCTATATTAGCAACTAAATAGACGAGACTAGCGTATATTAACATAGCAAAATGATCATTGTAAAAAAGATTTTCTGGGCGATTTAGTTGTAATTGAGGGAATAACTTATCAAAGAAAGCTGATAACCCACAGTTTGTAGGATTATTTTAAACTTTCCTAACAGTTGATACATGTATAAAAAATGCCAATGCTTCAATCCTCCTCCATGAGTTTTTTAATGAAAAACAATGATTTTATGAAGCAACAAGATTCAGGACTTTTGCGCAAGTAACTCGCAGGTGATAACATCATCCATTGATTCAGGAGACCTACCAGCACCAAGGACTGGAACAATATTGAAAATGGGCTCCTTCCCGATTTGATCCCACCTGCCCATTTCAGAAAGTTCTTTGAAGGCGTTTGTGAGCATGAGTGATAGTGTCTCCAGGGTCATGTCAAGGCTTGTTGGGAAGTAGAACCTCAATGTCTATGAAAGACGAAATAAATAAGCAATGAATTACAGTAGAAATAATCAAAAAAACTGAAAAGGAGGAAAAGAAAATGATGCAAGTGCTTCGCTTCTTCAGAGTGGGATTTGGGCAGGGAAGGAGGACGATTATTTAGTATTCACTTTTTCTGTTTATCAATTTCATATACTTACAAGCATTTATGTGATAATAATACACAACATGCACTCACCAACTTTGCATAACATATACATGGATGCAAGTTAAACAACTGAAATATCAATACTTATCAGATTTTAAAAGAAATCCACTGTAATCAGAGAATAGGGTCTAAGGAACTGACCATTGTATCTTCCCACAAAAAGTCATTCTCCAAAATCACTTTATCCAGAAGATAAATGCAAAATCTTGAAACTCTTTCCATATGCACCTTCGTGAGAGAACTTTGTTGATTCCCATCATTCTTGTAGGCACCTAGAGATTCTGAACAGATTTTTGCCACAATTACAGTTGTTATAGACAAAACTACAGCACATATCTTCCCACTAACAACACATTTCTGAATGCAAGAATTATGCCAGTGTGCCTGCTGAAAATCCCAACAATTCAGCAACATGGAAGAAGATAGGTTATGACCAGTTACATCTGCCACATCTGTGTCTTTTGAGACAAAAAGAAGAGGCTTCACTTCAACAAATGCTCTGCAATAACCATAGATGTGATGAATCCAAATAAATAGTCATTTCAAAGAGAGGTACCAGCAAGGTGAGGCATGTCATATAGAATGACTTAGTTGATGTATGTATAATGTATCACTGTAATGTAGAAACACAACAACAGGGATGCATATCTTGCAGCAACTAGAAAGAGATAATGAAAGAGTAAAAATACAGGTCTAGGATATCCTTCAACAATTTATCACGCAGAATAAGAAAAACAATATGAATTTAGAGAAGACAACCAGTAGAATTGCAAAATACACTTGCTAATCCTTTAAGATAATGTGATCATAATGATTTATCACGCAGATATAATCTATCCAGCCTTTGATAAAATATTCTTTTTAATAAGGTTTGGTCTATAATCTTAGCTGTAACATATGCTCTATACCCTTAATTTTAACATTCTCCCCCACAAACATACCATACTTGAAGATCTAATGAACAAATAAGTGCTGACAATTAAATTTCAAGAATTACCTTTTTGGAAGATCAGGCACAAGGACATACAGAAATATGCGATCAAGAACTTTCTGCATGTTTCCTTTATCTTGTTCAAGCATTGTCATCTGCTTGAGAAAAGATTCTTGCTTGTCCTCAATCTCAAGTCTCTCTGACAATGGAATGCGTTTTGAACAGTAAATAGTAAAGACAATAGTAGAAGTACATATTGAACATCCAAAGCTTTTTGCTACTGCTTCACTGTTTTCTAGTGCTTGTTCCAGCTCAGCAGTGGGGCCTCCGCCACAGAGAGTCATTGTAGGAGGGTTAAGCCCTAACTGCCCAGCCATGTAAAGTACCTCCTTATGCAAGGTCGCCTGGAAGTAAACAATTCAGCAAAAGAAAAAGAGATTAAGATTTGTGTGTCTTGATATTATGTAACAATAAATTAGTGTCAACTATTGTTACAGAGTTATAAATTGTTTTTATGATACAAGTACCTATTAATTGGATGTTTTGATATTCATTAACATACTTATTAGTGATTATTAACAAAATTATAGTACCCGTGTAATGCACGTACTAAAAGACAGTAGGTGAAATTATAATACCTGGCTATATGGTCCAATGCAACTAGGTGCCCATGAGGAAATACTCTGTACATGCAAGACGTTTTTGCTTTTGTCATTTGCCACTAGAACTTCAATGTATGCCCTTCCCAAACCTACTTGCAACAAAGGCAGTTCAATTGTACTGCGAGATGGAACACCAAAAGGGCACTTCTCCTGTGTAATGAACTTAACATAAATCTCATTTGCTGCACTAAACTGATTCATATCAGCAATATAGAGATGAATATATAGGACATGCTCCCAGCCAAAATCATATGTTGCAAGCTGTGATTCAATGTGCCTTAGAACAATCTTTAGATCGTCTTGCAAGGCTGCAAAACAGAACACATAAAACTGAGCATTGGAAGGAATGATGAGAACTGCATACACAGAATTACAATACTCAGAAATAAGCACAAAACAAATGAAACATCCTTTTAATGTTTACCTGTTTTGCAGGAGTCTTTCAGCCAGCATGAAATAGAAATAATATTATCCTTCTTTGTTTTAGAGATGTGAAGTCTATCATGTTCAATTTCAACTGAATCTGCGATTTCAGAAGTAGATTGGCAAGTTGCCTCACTTCGCTTTGTGCAATCTCCTTGCACATCAACCACAGAACCTGCTTTTTCTTGTAACAATAAGTTGGTTTTGTTATTACCACTTGATAAAGCAGCCTTTTCCTTGTTTTCCAAATGAAACGATATGGGGTGAACGACCCCAACTGGAGCTATAGAATCTGAAGAGTGTAGTACAATTTCAAACTCATCCAGCACAATTCTGGCATTCTAAAAATTTAAAATGTTATGAAGACGACAAAACTATAAAAGCAAGTTAAGAAAATAAGTATTAGCACAAAAACTTCAGCACAATACAAGAATTATACACAGTAATAGCAAGAATAACGATTCAGTCAACAAATCAGGAATCACTTTGCAAGAAAGAGACAGACAGAAAAAGGAACTGAAATCTCGATTTTAATCATAAAACATCATAACATTTCATGACAAGGTAGACACTAGACAAGCAAAGGGTGCTGGAAAAATAACTGAATCAAATTTGTCACAGGAAAAGGAATCACATGGTAAACTTACGACAAAGAGTGGGCAGTCAAGTGTCAATGTTTCATATTCCCCTCCTTCACCACAAACATTAATCCCATATAGCCTGCCAAATGGATAACAGAGGAATGCCATTGCTAAGTATTATAATTCACGGACAGAGGAATTACAACAAGAGAAGAAGAAGCCATACTCTTTCAACTTATGAAGATGGGATTCCAAGCTAGCTACTTCTTTGCCTAAGTGCTTTGCTGGATCCAGCCCTAAGGCAGCAACCTATTGTGTTAAAAGAACATTTCCCTTCATATTTGAATCCACAAACCATTCATAGAATGTCAAAATGATGCTTCATTTCATATGCGTTGAGAGTATCACGTATACTAAATGGTTTAACTCATTTGCTATCTGAATTTAAATTACTCACGCATGTAAAATCTAGAGGCACATGGTACATGCATAAAACTAGTTTTTCCTTATTTCAGATGAGCTAATATAATTTCCTTTGCAAGCACTTTGACTGTTTACAATAAAATGGAACCCATTATTCTAGTTTAAAAGAGGCTGGTTTGAGTTGGTATTCAATAGTGTAACAGTTACAGACATAATGATGAGAAATCAGAACGTAAAACTTGTGGCAAATATTGAAGAGACTTGCAATCTAAAAGTCCGTAATTCATTAGTTTATAGGTAAAGTACTGACTGAAAAAGAAAAAATGTAGATGCAACATGCTATAAAATGAAAGAAAATGCATCAATATAAAAGGCATGCAGATACAAGTTGCATCTCTTGTACCTTTACAATGATAGCCACAATCCCATTTGTTATCTGATTAGACAAAAATAAAAAACAAAATCAAATCACAAGAAAACAGTAAGAAAATCTTGATTGACTAGCATTCGTGTTGATCATAAACAATTTACCATTTCTTTAAGGAGCATTGACTGATCTTGTTTCCATAAATATGCCAGAGAAACAAGTCCTAACCTTGAACAAACACTTTCTACTCGTAGCCTCTGATAGTGCGACGCAATAGCACCAGAAGATACTGCTGTGATAGAGGGCATTTGTCTTCTAACTTCATTTAACAAAATAAACATATCTTCAACTTCATCACCTGGAGTTCTCCTGTAGTTTAGCTTCTCATCCCTGTAAAACCCACAAATACTGTTACAAACTCTCAGGTGAGATAATTGCATTCGCTGTTTTTAATGAATGCAGATAATTTCCCCCTGCTAATTTCAGTCCCCTAAGAGATCTTTAGCCTTTTCTCCCCACAGTCTAAGTTGTGTTACCTTTAGTAAATACAATTTAAATATACAAACTTCAAACAACAAATTGATTTTCACTCCGTTTGAGAAGACAAAAATTCCATCCAATGCTTGAGATCTAAAAATTATAGAATTGCTTTTACCAATTACATGAGCTTGCCTTGTGGATCCTTGTATTCTCCTTCTGAACAGTGGCACTCCCATGCATTCTGCATAACCGATAATTATTTGGTGCCCAACCTGTCAAAAGCATCCGAGAAAGAGAATCAAATAAAAAAAACATAAAAATTCTATACAAATCAAACTTTAGCAACATCCATTGTTCTTCAAGCATAAAACTTCGAACAAAAAAAACAACAAAAATAAGTAAGTAAGATACTGGTGGACATATAAGAAAGAAACTGGATTATGTATAGTGAAAGAAGAAACTTACAGTTTGATACATGTAGCTATCTAACTCATCCACTGAATCATCGGCAGGCAACAGATTAGCCAATGCAACAATCTATCACATTAAACAGTATATATGTATTCAGAATAAGTGAAAGATAATCAGGAAATGACAACAGTGAGAAAATGTTGATTTTCTTCCTTTCTTTTTTTTTCTCCAGAAACAAACACGAACCTCGTGGCCGTATTGGATGCACTTCATCATAGCATAGCAGCTGTCCTTGCCGCCGCTGACTAGCGCCACCACTTTCATCTAGCTTGACTGGTAATATTCACTACCAGTGTGACTCCCAAGTATCGGATTAGGGTTTTACCTTTGAACGGTTCGTTGCCGGTCGATGATTTTTTTACTTGTGTGCTAGTCGTTGATAGTAGTTATTAGCATTACAGAACTCGACTATTCCCTTTTTTGTTTTTTCCCTTTTCCCCTCTGCGTGATTCAGTTTGGTTTTTTCGGCTTTTGATCATTCGAAAACTTGGTAGTTTTGAAAATTAATCTTATTATATCATATCTTCTCTTTTTATATATATAAAAATATTGTATCTTCTCTTCATAATTCACTCGTTCAAAAATTTTAGTAACCTTCCTTTGTACCAGGGTTCTAATATAGTTCCATTATATATATATTTTTTTTATTTTTCGAAAGGCCATACATAACCTATTTAAAACAATTAATATTGATTGAGTACACAGTAACAAAATAGAAAGTTTAAGACAATAATAAAACAATTAATCTTTAGAGTATATATATGGAAAAATAGAAACAAAAATTATAATTAAATTAATTTAACTTAATGTTAAACCGTGTAAAAAGCTTAAGACAATAATTTTAAAATTAAGACTAGCTTGACCTGTACCAAAATTAATAGAATCTAAAACCGAATAACAATTTATTTTTCTTATTTGAAAAATATTGCGTCTTGGATGTTGTTTTCATTATAGGTTAAAATCCAAATAAATGCCGTTGAAAATGGTAAAAGTAAAACTAAATATTAGGGCAATAAAAATATGATCAGTTTGAAATAATGGTAAAAGTAAAACCGGCATAGATATTACAAGAGAAACATAGCGCAATGATAATCCAACTTATTTCAAGGTCCAGCAAATTTCAACAATACAATAACCCATGAAAACGATTCAAAACCCAGAGTTAACAAACTTCTCCAATATATAAAGACAACTCTGAAGGCAGGCGTATCTAAAAGACCACATCACAGAACCGAAATTAGATAAACAGCAGGTGAATATTTCCACATCGACACATTTCTTTCGACAATGTAAGTTTCGTGTTTCTACAAACAATACAAACACTCACTAACTCCACCGAGCATTTGCTAACAGACAAACTCTTTTTATAGGAAATCTTGAAATAGAAACTTGATGTTTTCCACATGACAGTGCTACATTTTTTTGTACACCAAGTGATAGTGGAAAAATAGTAGCAAGAGATATTTGACAAAATTCAAAAAATTGATAAAGAAACCTAGCCAGCACCCAACTTGTATTACGTCCGGACAAAATGTATCAAAAGGACCGACTGGTAAATTAAAAGGGGGAAAGACATTCACATAGATTATATCTTACAAATTAAATAAAAAATGCACTAAATGTCTGTCCTGAGCTACTTCAACATGGACAATCAAAATCTCACCTCTGGGCAACTGCCCTTCCTTTCCAGGAACTTCAGCATCATGAACCGGGGTTTCCATTATGTCATTCCTGATTGCTTGTCAATATGCACACGAAAGGCTTAATAATTCTCCGCTGGAAATTGGAAAAAGTACATTTCACCCCACCAAGCTTGGACCCTCCCTTTAACAAGTTCAGAGCCATCACATCCAATTGAAAGAATAATCCTTTGAGTTTACTGTTATCTTGCCTCAGGCCTCCATAGAAGAAGAATTTGAAGCATTGAGCAAGCACCTTCAGCAAAAATAAAACTAATGAATCAAGTAGACATTTTTCACATGAAAATGGACCTAATAGAAAAAAAAAAAAGGAAAAAAGCACATTTCGTGTTACTAAGGCAAGTGTAGCACCATAAATAAAATATGAAGATTTCAGGTAAACAAAGTGGTCATATATAAGACAAAGCATTTGAGGGAAAAAAAAGTGGTTGGGAGATGGGTTTCAAAGCACTACTAGAAAACGTGCATTATGTTCAAAAAACACAGCAACAATGAAGGTTGACCTGCTGTGGGCGTCAGGACACCTGTCCTCTTTTCCATAATGAGTATTGCCTCAATCATGGAAACCAATTAAGGATCAAATCATCAAGGCCCATTGTCAACACCTTAATATAAGTTGCAACTTGCAAGTTGTACAAGGAAAAACCGAAAAGGCTTGCATGAAACTATCACTCTAATTCCATATATTGCATAAAATCAAAAAGGATTACCTAATTAACCTCAAAATGGAGCCTCAAGTGATTCATCCCAGACTTCTGCACTTCCATTAGAGGCATCTTCAACATCTTCCTCCATTGAAAGCCTAATATATTCTCTATGCGCAAAGCGATCCCATTCTGTCAATGTGGGATTCTCACGTTCCTGTCACAAATTTAACAACACTATCACCAATTCCCAAGCACTAAAATCATAATTGAGCAATAAACACAAAGTGTGCTGCATATACCTGACGAATCAGAAATGGATCACGAGTTTCAAAGGCCATAAACTTATTAAGGTTGAAAAGGATATTGAAAACACTTCCTGAAAGTCTACAACCTTTCAGGTCACGAAGTGTGATATAGCTCTCATTCTGCAGGCAAGAAACTTCAAGCGTCAAACCAGAATATCCTCAAAAATGTTGCATCTAGAGCAACTAGGGCAGTACAAAGTACAAATTATCTTCTTGGAAATAAAAGGACAAAGCCTTTAGGTTCTTTGGAGGATTAAACCTCTATAATTGACACTTTAGAATCAATGTCAGAGGTTAGCGCTTTCCACCACTGATACTTAACCATTTTTGCAACCAAAAATGCCAAGTTTTTCTATCAACAGGCTCCCATGTGAATTAGAAATATGTCAAGAAAGAGTGAAATTCCCATAAAATTACAGAGGAGGAAAAGGCAAACCTCTGGCCCAATCATGTCAATTATCTGGCACAATATATCTTCAAAAAGCACAGGCTCCTGGGCCATGCACTCCATGCGATGCAACTGCTCTTCATAAAAGAATTGCATTTCATTGCGTGTTAAAACTCCATTTCCATCCAAATCTATGCACTTGAACCTGACGAAGAGAATTCAATGTGAAACAACATGCAACAATAGCAAGACTCTTCTTTACTATTTGAAAAGGCAATGTAATCATGCACATAACATATTTCGAAAGTTACTTAAGCAAAGCAATAGAGCTGTATAACACATCATGCAAATGTAATTTCAAATTGGTTTCAGAAAGTATGATAAATTATAGGCAATGACCAAAACCCTCTCTCCCTATCTGTTTTTATAATTATTTTTAGTACACCACAGGCTTTGGGCCTGGACTAAAACTCATCTCCATAGAACAATTTTAAAACACAAATATGTTCCTCTTGGTCTCAAAATTCATGATGCTTCCTCAATCATGATTTTTGTAATGCAAACACCTCATGATGTGATCCAATGAAATAGATATAGTGTGAAGGTATCCTCATACTAAGCAGAGAAGTAAAACTGTTGTCATTGGTAAAAAATTTTATTGCAATACTCTTAATCATAAAGAATAAGACGTTTGAATATACCAGTACTCAAGACTAGGTTCAGATGACTTATCCTCCTCTGACAGTATGAAGTAGACAAAATCTTCATATCCCATCTTCCCTTCAACCTTACTAGTAAACTTTCTCGGAACCTAGAGTGATTCAAACATAATCAGATCTTCAAAAATAATAATAATAATAATAATCGCAGAGATAAGAATAAATAAAAGAATGAGCAAGATGAGGGGATGATGGAGATATGTAATGTTGAACAAAAAGGAAACTTTCTTTCTGCAGATAGCAAGCTACTTGGGTGGAAATACAAAAATATCATCTGACTGACACAAACCTGGGAAAATATTCTATCAACAATCCGGTATGTAAGTGCATGGTTACCATATCTGATCAGGTTCTCTTTATCAATCAGAAAGTCGTGATCAGTGTCCAGCTCCCAGAACTTGCAGTATATTACGTAAAAGTGTTCATAAGAGAAGTACCTGTATACAATATCAAGTGCAAAATTACATTCAGAACTGAACGAAATAGCATGTTTGTCAGCATATGTTTAATTTCGCAAATGTACTTCAGATTTTATGTGAATTATAGAACATATCCTATCTTATATGATCACAACTAACATAAGTTCCTCCAACTAAGTCAGGCTAGCCTCAATCTAGCTGAGCATTAATTAAGGATAGCTATGCCAAATTTTTTAGCTGGTTACCGACCTCAAAACTTTATTTATGTCTTCTTCTTCATCTGCATGCTGCATTGCATCAATCAAGTTTCCACGTTTCAACTCCCTGAGGGTAAGATGACCATTCCCAGATCTATTAATGGAGTAAAATATTCTGTATATCACAGTTTCAGCTGCCAAATTGCAAAGAGGAAAACTTATGTTAACAGATTGCATCACTAAAAGCAAAGAGGTCTATAATGGTTTTTGTTAGCTACCAGCCTCAAGCAGCCAACACTGGCAGAAAAAGCAAGAATCATTCCAGATCGACAATAGAACTAGACTCAGATAAATTCATCTTAAAATTAAATATAAAAATGAATCTATTTGAATGGCTTGCCAAGCGCAGGCCAATGCCATATCATCAATCGATGCCATTGCCACAATCAAACAAATGCGGGAAAAAGTGGTCAAACTTTACGCGCTGCAACAATTAAAATAAGCAACACTAGCAGGAAGTATCTCCATCTCGAATTCAATATTTCAATTGTGTAACATGACAAATTTATACAAAGAGTCAAGGCAGACTGAAGATTATATGGAAATAAGAGCATCATAACTCTACTTCAAATTTTTACTGGGAACTGAAATATGAATCCTCATTCCTTCGACTCTCTCAAAATCATAGTCATTAAGTTAGAACAGTCCATCAAAGATGGGTAGGTGTGTCAATTTCATTAGATGTCGAAATTGGAGCCATTGCAACTCCAGATTTTCAATTCTACAACTACTTTTGGTTTACACAATCCACTTTTTCCTTTTAGTAGAAAACTAGGGGACATGTTGAAATTTTTTGGTTATAAATCATGAACATATTTGAGGTTCAAGCCTGTATTCATCATTTGATCATCTTTAAATTGGCAGCTTTTGAAACAGCAGGCACTTGGATGTAAATTGAAGCATTTCTTGAACACCTAATAACTCACTCTAATGATTTCATTCAATCTGCATGGGACAACCAGATTCTTTTCAAAATATTACTTTCGAGTTTGGGTTCTTTAGCATGATCATGGATCCCCAGAACAATGACACTGCCTGTTCATATAAAGCTTTAGCCAGGATCTCATTCATTTGAATATATGCAGGTGTCTCCAGGTGTACACATTATTAATTACAGTCAGACAAGCAAAAAACAATGAACAGGCAGAAAACAAACCATATCTTTCCTGAAACTCAGGTGTGCTCTGTAAGAACTCTAATCCCGGATGAGTAGCTAATAATTCTCGAAGTACAGGTTTGAAGTCTTCCTGTTATCAATTTCAACACATTGAAAATATGAAGTAAACGCAGATATTATTGTGATAACATCCAAAATTGGCAGAATCCTATAACAATAATCCCAAAAGGAAATAAAATGGTATGGTTATAATTTGTACGTGTACATGTGTGTGCATGTATGCGCGCGCGTGTCCGTGTGTGTGAAAAGCAGCACTCACACACCTGAATGAGGTATTTGAGGTCTGGTTGCTTTAGAATTTTAAATATTTGGGTTGCCATATCCATCGTCAGCATATTGCCATTTAGCCAATAATTGACAAAGGCATCCCTACAATTAAGTTAGGTGAAAACAACCTTCAGTTGAACAATCAATGTACAGCCAATGAAGTCTTGCACCAATTGAAAGCAAACAAAGAAAGCTAAAATCAGTTAAAGATCAACCTAGACGATGTTCACTTAACCAGTGTCAATCTTTCAATACTTCCCCTAAAACAAACTAAGAAGTTGTTTGAAGAGAGAAATCCTACATAATAAATTAATCATCAACCAGAAGTCAAAACCGAAGGCAAGCATTTCCTGTCGGATGCTCCTTCACTTACTAGCATACAGCCCATAACCAGAATTTTCTAGGTCTTAAAACTTTCCATGTTAAACCAATCAATAGCAATAAATCAAATAAAATGATAAAACTCAATATTGCGCATGTGCATCTCAATTTTTTCTCTTCGTCATACATAGTTCACCAATTTTCCATCAGGCGTACAACAAAGTAGAATTCATGCCGATTAACTGAAAGCCTACCAAGTGAACTTCTTCATTTTGAGCAAATTTAAAGGCTAGACCATGGTTTGACAAAATAAGGAACTTACTTGTGATCTTAGGAGTATGGTAAATATCATACATCACTAGAAAATTCTCAAGTTATTCAATGATTATAATTTCCATCATCACAATAGACCGCCCATTTCCATAACACTTCAGTCAACCACCTTTAAATCTTAGAAAATTTTCTAGGGAAAAAAATTCCAATTCTGGGAGGAGGCTAAAGAAAAAACTTCCATGACTTCAGGTTTTGGAAAATAAGTTAATTCAGTAAAATGATGACCAAAATAAACAAGAGATGTCCAGTGTTCACGACATAAAATATCAGAAGATCGTCATAGATCAAATGAATTGTTAAGATTTGAGCTATTCCTCTCTGAAATTACATTTCTTACCAAGACAAGAAACACATACCTTGTCACAAAACCAGTACCATTAACATCAATCCTTCTGAAAAGAGTTGATGAGAAGAATGAGGGCAGTTTGCAAATCTCCTTGGTGACAGATTTGAATTCTGCACAAGCAAAAGAAAAAAAAAATGAAAATATCAAAACTAGAAATACAACAGGTGGACAAGTTTCATGCATATCTCACCATGTATCTGCAGCCCATCTGTGCGACCATAGAAAAAGTGATTGATCCGAAACAAACATTGCTCTTTTAGTTCATTTGGCGGTGGGCGGCCATTTTGAAAGTAAAACTGCAAGCAGTTTCCAACTTTTTCATACTAAAATAGCTCAACTAACTCAAAGCAGGAAACGTGACAGACAAACAGAAAGGCAGCAGTAAAAAGAAAGAATATAGAGGAATGATGCAATCACATTACTTGGAGACACAAAAGACTTTAACTAACCTGAGGTATCAACTCCTTAATTGGCTCGCTTACTACTTTTAGAGGAGAACCTAAATTAGAAGGGCCGGCCCTCTGTTTTGTTATACGAGGGGACCCAGATGTACTCCTGGGAGAAAGAGGAGGAGTGCTTCCTCCAGGAAACATGGAGGGCAAAGAACTACTTGTGGTAGTAGTTGCATTAGAAGAGTTCCCAGAGATATTCAAGGGAGCACCTGCCTTTGCATCGTTAAGCAATGATGTCGTCTAACCAAACAGAGTGGAAATCAAATTAGCAATCAAATTACTTGCTCAAAGACATTGAAGACTTTCAAAAAAAATTTGAAAGCAAGAAATAACACAAAATGATATAGCATCTGCTTTTTAGAAAAAAGGGGCTTGGGCAATTGAACTGAGAATTTAACACTTCCAGCAATATTACATGGTCAAGCTCTCAAATTTTTTACATCATAGAATTTTCATAAAGAATTTGAAGAAGAAGAGAAAGAAAAGAATACACAGTCCAGTAGAAGTCATAAAAAATTGTAGTGCTATCCAGCTGATAAGTCCACCAATAGACATTACAAAATGAATTTTCATCCACTATAAAGAAGATCATATGAAGTTCAACCCATACATATTCCTTGTCATGGTCATACCCATTGAGTCAAGTAACAGTCAAAATAAGGGACAAAAAAGGATCACAAAATTACAGACACATACTTCAACTGCACTTTTCTTTCATATCTCAATTAGACTTTAGGTTTTGTAAAAATATATCACCACAAGGAATGAACTTCAAGTGCAGTTAAAATCTTTTCTTTGAGACTTGAAAAGCAGGGAAACTTATATTCTCTCTTTTCTCCCTAATTATTAATTTATGAAACCTATCTATTTGCACACGTACATACATGTAAATAAGTATAAAATTAAGTAAAATGACATAAGCATGGACCCAAACTGATGCATTACTGTCATCATTACTTTCACAATTTGAAGAATCATCTGGATTATAACTGCTTGCTATACAGAAAAAAGGAAGGAAAGGGAAAAAAAAAGTAATTTAATCTATCCACAATTATAATCAATGTAAAGCTAAACATGAAAAAGTATATATATTGCACGTATCAAGAAAGACCTCTTAAATATAAAAGTGGACAGGATGGTTTAAACAGTCTCTTCAAACTTCTATGTTTCTTCCTACGCTGTTCATATTATAGTCTTCCTCAAATAGCTAAAATACTAAAACAAATGGCTCAAAATCCAATAATCTTTCAACCACCCTATAACCAATTTATATTAACTCTACCATTGTGAAATTGTCATGCAGAAATGCATGAATATCTACATCAACTTCCTCTAAAATGCCATCTTGCCAACAACTCTGGCAGAACTAATTTTTAAAAACATAAAAAGAACAATTTCCATTATTATAATGACATTCAAGCGAATCATCATCTTCAACAACAGAATTCCGCATGATCATAGCCACATTTAGGAACCAAAAGCAGCCTATTAGAATTCATCCACAACGAAATCAACGAAACCTACCACAATCCATCTTCAACATTTAACCCTAAAATTGATGCAAGATCCATAAACAATAACTGCAATTTTCCTCAGACTAAATTCATCCTCACTAAATTAACAATCTCATTCATCCCTGATGAAACCCAAACAATTGCACAGATAAATACAGGAGATACTAACAGCCTGAGATCTGAAAAGAAAAATCATTAGTGAGATTCGGTTTAAGCTACAACTCCTAAGCCCTAACGCCTCGAGTCTGAAACTCCTTTAGTCCTTGACCCATCTGCTATAAATATCCCCTTCCCACTGTCCATATATCGCTCCTTCTTATCCAATTCCTTCGTATTTAATCCACCTTCCTAATCAACTACCGTAATAAAAACAAATCCATTAGAAAAAGGAAGACAGCTAGCCATCAATCAATCAAACAAGGAAATGGCAAGCACAATTAGAAATTTATGACTACGCAAATCTAAACCACTGCAATCATATAAATTTATGGGATACTATCGCGCACAACAGAAAAAGGTACCAGCCGATTAGCATCAGGGAGCGCAAGCCACTGCTCGAAGAGCTTTTGTGCAAAGTCCGGGTACGATTTGAAAGCCAAAGGAGCCACCTCCGGTAGCTGCAACAACTCCGCATCCAGCATCGCGACATCAGCAACAGCAACAGGGCTCGTATCCATAATTTATATCAAATCGAATCAAGCCCAACACATAGATCGTCCAACCCCAGATTCTAAAACAGAGCGTTCTAAATTTTCGCTTTTCAATTGTCACACAGCTTAAATAAATAGGAATTTATTATATAAATAAAAAAAGAGATCAAGAAACTCAGATTTGAAGCTTTAAGAAGCTGTGCAACCCTAGATCTTTACAAATTAAAACAATATTTTCCCTTTCAGTAATTCTCTTTTGAGAAGAAGTGTTGATTGGAAGAAGAGAAAATATAGGAAAATGAGGGAAAGTAAGAGAAATATCGTCGTGTAAGTGTTGATGGATGCGATTCAATGGGACGATTAGCTATGAAAATGCAGAGATTTGAGTGAAGGAGAGAGAGTGTGTCTATGCGATTGAGGGTGTTTCTGTAAAATAACACATAATGGTTGAACTTAAAGCAGAAGACACGTGTCCTTATTGGTCACGTGCTGGATCATGTGATTTGTGAAGACAATTTTCGTAGTCAATTTTTCTTCACTTCTTTCTTTCTTTTTTTTTTTTTTCTTTTTCGAGAATGACTTCTTTCATTTTTTTTTAGTTAACAACTTAACGACACGAGAAAAGAGCACTCCAACGGTAATGCCGTTTAAGAGAGCGAAAGCGACGCTTTCCGGAATGGAGCCCGGCTGGCCAATAAAAGGGGCAAACAGCTCCTTTGGTGTTTAAAAACACTCTATTTCATATTTGAAGTTAGAAATTTAGATCTTTGTTAAGAAGAAGCATTTTATCCTTTAGGGATTACTAACTGTTTAATTGATAACTAATGAATTAATAAATATATGTTTATAACGTCATAATAAGTATGTAATAAAAATAATTATAGTAAGAAATTTTATAAGTTGTTGAATTGAATCATGGCACATTGGCACTGTTAGATCTAGTTAGGGGTTTGGTTCAATGAGACATGAACTAATCAACCCAAACATGTAGACCGATAGAAGCGAATGGCTTGAAACTTTTTTTTTTTTTGTTGCAGGAAAAAAAAATAGTTTGAAGTAATTTTTAATTGTTTTGAAGCTTTCATGTTAACTATGTAAAATTCACCATAAAAATAAAATTAAATGCTATACATGAGCTAATAATTCTGTTCAAGTCCAATCATTAGAATCTCTTAATATAATGACATTCCCTTAATAAACTTTAATCTGACAGTTGGAATAGAAATGCTACAAGCAGATGAGTATTCTACTCACAGCTGCAATCCCATTATGGCAGGATTAAGCCTGAACATTTCTGGGGAGATTAATGTCTTCTTCCTGATGAATTTACAAAAGGAACAGCAATATTCTTTGGATCAACAATTTTCGTAGGAAAGGCAAAGTGCATTTTAACTTTGCTATATAAAAAATAATAGCGATTATGTGAAACAAAATGGAAAACGAAGACTCCCCCTGAATAGAGCACTGCCATTTTATACCAGAAGTAATGCACTAATATTTCATCGCTTGTTCTTATCTGTCCCAAGGTTGAGGTGCTCGAAGCTCCGAAGCTGTTCATCATGACCATCTTTTGTAGCAGTACCATGCGAGACTCTGGAATCAGCCGCAGAATGGATTCTGTGAGAGGTAGATAAACGACTACTGTTTGAGAACAGCCAGCTTGAACGACTCTCACTGCCTGCAACGTTGGAGCTTAGCCTGCTGCTTGAAGCAACAGCCTTCTTGGACACACTTCCATTGCGAGTAATACGGCCTCTTTCCGAAGGTGGTCGCTGAAAAAGACAAAAGGACATTTGCAGATGAATTTAGCATGACAGATGAGGAATTCAAGAGTTTCTAAGCACAACAGTGAAATATTTTCTGGCTTCTATAACTTACTGTGTCTTTAGATGGTGATGCATCTTCTGATGTCCTGTGCTTTGAGCGATCGCTCTGCTGCCCAACACCTCCAGAAGCAAGTCTTCTACTGAATGATTCAAGCGCACCAGAAGGTCTCTCACGAGTCTCACGTCCTGCCACTTAAAAACATGAACAGAAAAAGAAAGGCACTTAATACTCTGAAATGAGGAAAGGAAGTAGCTTGAAAAATGACACTAAAAAGTATCGGGATTCAATTCGACATGGCAGGTATGACCTTTGACACTTCAATTTAGTTGAAAATACTAGTCTGACCGTGATAAATACCCACATCAGATATCCATTACCCAAATCCAAGTAACATAGGTTTGAAGGAAAAAAACCTCAAGGGCCAATACCACAAATGTTAATTTAGCAGCTGACAATGAGAAGTTGACTTCTAATATGTGCATGTGTGTGCATATGTCTGTGTGGGTGGGCGGGTGGGTGAGTGTACCTTCCTATCTCGAGATGAACATACCTGGAGATTTATCTGTTTGTTCAACAGACTGTCGTGGCTTTATTCCAGCCTTTCCACCAGACTGCTGAAACAGATAGAAAAAGAGAATAATTAAACTAAGATTAAGAAGCAATGCACACTACACAAGCAACAAAAGCTGACCCGTTGTCTGGAACTGGAACCAATCTGAGGATACTTTAATATAGTCCAGTCAAATACGTAGTCGAACTGATAACCTGCAAAGGTAAACCATATCAATAACCAGATGAGGCCATTCAAATTGTTACAGCCTACACAATATTTTTTATTCTCATACAATAAACTAGTGAGGAGAAGTATTGTTTTGCTCTCAACTAGACACATGATCTTGCAGTAGTTGCTCATGAAAAGAGCCGAAACAATACTAGCAAACAATTTTCCCAATGAAAAGATTCCTAGCTTGCAATACGCTAAAGAAGCATAAAAAGAATTCAAAAGTTAAATAATATGATCTATCTTCTTACCTTCTCGGACAAATAAATCACGGAAAAGCCTTTTCAAATAGGAATAATCTGGTTTGTCTTCAAAACACAATGATCGACAATAATGGAAGTATGATATAAACTCTGATGGGTATGATTTGCAAAGAACCTGAGAAAGAATTTTCAGAATTTCCATTGGTTATTCCTGTCTTGGTTTCCAAACAAGAATGGCAACAAGATAAACTATGGATGAGACCAATGGAAATAAAAAACAAAAGCATAAAGATTTGCCTAGAATTAAAGGAAGTAAATGTATGCACAACCAAAAGTACAGAATGACACAAGCAGGTGTCAAGTAGAAATTTGCACTACCTCGACAGGAGTTAACATCTTCTTTTCACTGATTTTATCATATTTTTGCTTTTTTGTCCCCGCTTTAAGGCCCTGCCAGGGAAGGCTGGAATAGTGGTATACAAACTTAGAAGATGCACCAAATAAGCGATCTCTCATTCCTCAATATGAAATACTAAAGAAAAACTAAATAAGGTCAGCATAGCAGCAATTATATTTTTCAACCTTCCTCTTAGGAAATACATGAGTACATAACCCAGTGATTCCAAGTCATCTCTTCTGCTTTGTTCTGCAGAGAAAGCAAACTAACATTTAGATTGTGACTTGATGCATAGAAAAAATAACCTGAATCCTTGTCAAATAAAATTGAATAAGCAACATAGCTTTTTACCCACCAACTCCAAGGTGAGTGTTCACACTAGCATACCGAGCTGTGCCTGTGAGATTCTTATTTTCCCTGCCAATATACAGCAAATTCACAATAATATAAGCAATGCACAACATGTCCAGAATGTCTCAATACAGGACCACAGGAGAATTTAAACAGAATCGTGAAACATAGATAGAAAAAGATCCTGAAAAAATGTCATCTGTCATAAATTTATATCCTACTTCAATCAAAGTGCTAACTGTCTAAGAACCTAAAAAGAGATTATATAGCAAAATCAATCAAAGCATCATCTGAATTTTGAACGCAGTTCAATAAAAAACAGTGATGCACTTGCTAGCCAGCTCCTGTAAATATGATAAAAAATGCTGTTCCATAGTACCTTACAGGAGTATAGTAAACAGCTTAGTTGAAAATATCAAATGAAAGATATATTAAAGCATTCTCTTCAACCTTTTTGAACAATGAGAATAGACAACAAAAGGAAACACAAGAAGCTGGTGCAGATTGTGACACTAACATAGAAAACAGGGAACAAATGGAAGAAAAAGAAAAGCCGCAGGAAATACCTGTAAGGTATATGCTTATGAGTTTGAAGATCCCTATATTTTTTTGCTAGCCCATAATCGATAATGTAAACCTGTTGCAGAGTCAACTAGCAATTAGATAGCTATTCAATGATAAGAAAGAAAATCTCCTCACTTCAATAAAATCAGGAATTGCATTGGTAAACAAAATGCTTTATTTAGGCAATATTTAAAGTGCGAGTAATATGAGACCTATCTCAAAACAAAACTTTCCAGTAGATGATACTGATCACTTCCCATCAAGTAAATAAACTAGTGCCTGAAATATTTCTGGAACATTATATTAACATTAGATTACTTCGTTGTCTTGTTCAACTATGTTACCTATTATAAAAAAAGGTATTCCAATTTCTAACTATGAGCTTAAACATCCACCCAAGTAGACATTCTTTTTCTTATTTATAGGCCATGTAAAGGATCGCATAAAATGAAGTCTCACAAGACTGCAAGAGATTGAAGCACTATTTCACACACTGCACATTCTAAAAAAAAGAGGTAGACAGCAGTGATAAGAATAGTGGCTGAAGTGTAATCCACATCAGAAAAGGTTAATGAACATCGAATACAGAATTTGAATGATAATAGCATGTTAATCATATCAATTCTATACTACGCGATGTCAAAAAAAAAAAAAGAAAGGAAAAGGGTCAAAATTTTATCAAACGCTTTCCACTGCACTTCCCATTCTCAGAAATTGTTTAGTTTGCATAAAGAACAAGAGAACAAGACAAGAAAACCCCTAACTAGCGTACACTACAATCAACTAATTGCCAGCATGAGTATTTACCTGATTGGCTTTGCGTCCTAAACCCATTAGAAAGTTGTCAGGCTTTATATCACGGTGAAGAAAACCCCTTGAGTGCATATACTCAATTCGATTAATCTATGAAGCATTTAAGGATTAATGAAATAACTTTTAACAGTAGGTGCTCATTTAGCTAGTCAAAAATCTATGTAGAAAGAGAAGTAAATACGAACCAACTGATCTGCAAGCATCAACACTGTTTTCAAAGAGAACTTCCTGTTGCAATAGTTGAACAGGTCTTCAAGACTGGGACCCAGAAGGTCAATAACCATCACATTGTAGTCGCCCTCAACACCAAACCACTTGAGCTGAGGAATTCCCGCTTCATTAAACAACAAAATCATACAGCCATCATTTATTTGTGGGGCAAAAATGCGAGTTCTTTATTGCGAAATTATAGCTTATTCTCAACAAGACAACAGATTATGAACTTACTTCCTCCTTGAAGAAGCATGTAAATTTTAGATTCATAGTGAAGCTGAGGGTGCTTTGTCCTTGCAGGTTCCTAAAAAATGAGATGAAATACGTTAGAGCTTGACAACATTAAATGGGGTCCAAGAAAATATCATAGAATTATCAGGTGTGTCTCAATAGGTTGCCCTTTTATTTTTTCACCGTCTCACAAGTTAAAGTGGGTACTTCCATGACATATCACCTCAGGGGTAAAAAAAAAAAAAAAGAAGAAAAAAAAATTGACAATGAAACTTGCTAAATAAATAATGCATATGCCACCCCTGCCCTTCTCTGAAGAAATTTGACTCAAATCTTATTACAACTGGGACAAGAGTGCGAGCAACAACAATTTCCCGTAAGAAATCACGGGTTAAGGAATTCTATGAGAGTGGTTCCCAGGCAAAACCTATCAACATATGCATATGCAAAGAATGCAAGAGTATGATGTTAATTTAGCTACTACAGAAGATGCTATTAAGTTTGGCATGCTGTCTCACCTCTTCATTCACTATAATCAATTTTCAAGAAAATCGATGAATGAGTGTGAGCACACTATATTTCCATCCTACCTCTAAATGGTGAAGATTTTGTATGAAAAGAAGATGAGATCATCAGCTGCTCTTCAAGTAAGTGCTAAGTGCTATTCTTACTTTAATGCACTTACCCACATTATATTTAGCTGTCTCACATCTTGGGCTTTAAAATTAGAATCTTTTCAAATAAATTATGTGTCCATTCCTATCCCTAGCGAGGAGACCTCTAGCAGCTGCAGTTTGTCTAAAATTTTTCTTACATTTAAAATTTTACTTCAGAATTATCATAAAGAACAGGAGCTTTTCCAATAACTTGCAAGATGCAACATTTTACTAAGAGTAATTCAGACTAAACAATAACAAACAAGCTCTTTCAAGAAAAAGATGTGCACCTAAAACATTGTTTTTTAATATATTATATTAACTCTTTTATTTTTTCTGGCCAACATGTTCGAACACGAAAGGAAAAAAATTGGAGGAAAATTATCAAGTCAAACTACCACTCCGCTTTTCAAATCAAGAATGTTTACCATACCAGCTTTACACCAACTTCTTCTCCATTCTGTACATTAACCCCTGCATCAATCAACCCATAAACCAAAAATTAGTTTTTATCAAAAAGAAAATTGCAATCAGAGAAATGAATGCTTGTGTTATTACGCTACCAAGAAATAGCTCGCCAAAGGATCCACCGCCGATCTTTCGACCCATTTTGAATTTGCCCCCAATTATATGATCCATGATCAAAATTGATTTTGCCAATAGTAAATTAAACAACCTTATTGTTTCAACACTCAAAATCCAAAGTCTATTTGAGTGGCAAAAAATTTTCGGAGAGAATTATCAGCCAGCTTTACTTATTTCAATAACAATCAAATCCAAAAAAAAAATCTTAAGAATGGTCTTTGTAAAACCAACTTGATGATTATACAAACAAATTAATCAAAAAACAAAAAACCCAATACAGGATTTGCCCCACTAATGAAATAAATGGAGATCAGAACCCTGAATAATTGTAAATAAAATGATTAATGCACATTCCTCAATAACCATGGGAAAAAAATGGAAATGTAGGGAATCTCAACAAAAATTTCAAGAAATTAAATCAAATAGAAAAGCAAAAATTTTGAAAGATATGAGAAAGAAAAAGGAAGAAGGGCTGTTTATGAAAGATATTAAAAAGGAATTTTGCAGAAAATGGGTTTTGTTTTTCGTTTTGTATGATGCTTTTTTGATTTCAAATAAAAGGGCAAAAAAATACTAAAAAAGTGTTTTGTTAAAACAAAGAAAATGAAAACAGTTGTTTTGCTTCAATGTTTTCTCTCTCCTTTTTATTTTCCTCCTCTAGTCCTTTCTATCCATTTTGATACTGTAATCTCTCTCTCTCACATTCGCGGTTAAGGAGATGGCTGGAAACGCACGTGCTCCACACATGCCCACCGTCTGCTATTTTATGAGAGAAATGGGGTTAAAAAAACGAACTTTACAGTTGTTTTCCGTTATTCCATCTAACCACAGGGACCAAATCGAAAATTACAAGTTCTTGATAATTTGGTCAAGCGTCAGGGACCATATATTAATTTTCCCCTAAAAAAAAAAGGGAACAAACTGAGCTTTGGCCTTTCAGTGACGCTGAGAAGTGAAGATGAGCAAGGAAGATTCAATTTCGAAATGAAGGATTTTGATTTATTGAATCAATTCGAGCTCATTTTTGAGTCTGATCCTCTCATGTAAAGATTAAATTTTGCTTATTTTCTCCTTTCCGTATATCCTATGATTATTTGATTATGTGGTGCTAATTCTTTATTATGAATTCTACTCCGATGCAGTGATGAAGTTGGGTTTATTCACCCATCCCAATTCGCAACACTAAGAAAAGAAGCAGAAAGTACCGAATCTCAATCAACAGATGGGATCTTGAGCTCAGAAATGGCGAAAGCCACTGTCTTGGATCCTGAAAGTACAAATTTTTGGAACCGAGATCATAAATTGGGAATTTCAACTCATGTGATTCTTGAATTGTATAAGGCCGCCAAAGATGCATTTATGGAGGCAGTTGGACAATACAGGAGAATCGACAACATTTATACTACATCTGGGGACTTTTCATCTCTTGAAAAAGAGGTCATGAAGCATAGCAAGGCAATTTTACTGTTAAGCTGTGATTTTGGCATTGCATGGAATTCCAGGTATTATTGGTTTTTGTTATATCCGTTCAAGTTGAAAAGTTTTTTCTTGCTTATATATCTCAATTTGAAAGTTTAACTTCTGATTTTTTTGTCATGACATTTATATAAAATTGGTATTGTTTTTAAATGCTTGCTTGTTTTCAATTTTTTATCATGGTGATTAGACATTTCTGTTCCTTGTATGAATTGCTCAGGAAGTCCATTTTGTCAAAGAAGCAGCACATTCCAATGTTTATTGATGAACTTCTCTTGTCAGCCCTTGTCCTTTCTTATTCACCTAAAAGTGAACAGGCTTGGTGCCATAGGTAACATTCATAGTATTCTCTTTTTTTCTCTATCTATTTTTTCAAAATTACGAATGTCTTGGGAACTGACCTGTACGATATAATTGCTTCCCTAATTTTTTTAAAACCTAATTTTTTGTGCATGTATCAATTATTGACAGGCGGTGGGTGATCAAGATGATTGCTGGAAGATGCTCTACTATGAGAGAGATTATAGGGAAAGAATCTGAGCTGGTTGAGCAAATAGCTGAGGTTTAAATTCAGTTCAGGATTTGGATACTATTAATTAATGAAGGTTCATAAGCTTTTCGTAGTAAGAAACTATAATATTCTTGTATTAGCAGCATTTTTGCTTGGTACATTCACAATCTGGCAGGATAGATAATTGGAAATTTTCCATGACAGAGCTTACACAAGCAAATTTTAGAAGCACATCTTGCACTTGAAGTTTATTATAACAATGGAAGGGAATGTATAATCGTACAGGCAGATGTTGCTCTTGATTCGTCTTTCATAACAATTTTACCTTTGCCCAGCAAGCATTACTTTTTGGTACCACTTTTTTAGACGTATGAAAATGATGCTGTGAAGAGGGTGGGATTTATGTGATGTTAACTTTCTGTGCAGAGATTAAAAATGAATTATCGTGCATGGAATCACCGCTGCTGGTTGGTTTCACACATGACAAGGGAACAGGTTAGTTTCAAAGTTGATATGGTATGAAAGCTTCTTAGAGTGCTCCCATAATAATATCTTCCACTCTTGTCCTCCTTAAATATCGCAATGGAAGGATGGTTTTGATAATTGTAGATTACTTTTTTCCCTTCCATTTCAATTATTGGTCTAATAAACTATCTTGTTTTATTTTCCTGTTTTGATTATCTCCCTTTGACTAGGTTCTCAATAATTAAATAAGTATCTGCTTTTTTTTCCGTTCTTTTTAATTTTTATGCTCAATTGCATGAACCATATTTTGTGCCTTTCAGGTGCTAGTTGAATTGAAGAAATCCAGAACTTGGGCTGGGTTGCATGTTGCTGACAATTCTTGCTTTCATTATCGTGCTGTGAGTTCCCTTTCAATCCTAAAGTCTGAATCTGAAAAACTGTGTAAATGCAAGATAAAAAAATTAATTGGAAAACAACAACAAACAAGAAAGAGAAAGAAGCTGTAACAAAGCCCACCGTCTTTTATCACACAGCTGTAGCATCATGTACATTATGTTGTTGGTTTGAGGATATTTTGCAGAGTAACTTGGATATGATTTTGTATCATGATATATTAGAATCCCATGGTATTACTTGTTACAAACAATAGCCTGCCTATTATTGATACCAGCAACTGAACTTTTGAACTTCTGGGGTAGAACTAGGCATCATAGCTGTTTATGAAAACATAATTTTTCAGAATAAAACAACTATAATGCTGAAATTCTATATATCATTTAATAAGCTGTATGGATTTTGTGTGACACATCTTTGAGTTCTTTCCCAATTTCAGCGACTAATGCTCAAGATTTTAGAGGAATCCTGCCACAAACAAGAAGCTGAATCCTCTGATAACAATGTTGAAATTTATCAAATCTGGCAGGTATATTGATTACTTAATTGTCTTATCTTCTAAAAGTTACTTTGCCTGTTTTTGTATGTTATGTGCACTCAGGTATGCATATATAATATGTTTGGAATATATTTATCTGTATATTATCACTATATTTTCGTCAAAATCCAATTGTTAGTTTTCCTTGAATGATTTTATGGTGAATGATTTGGTTTACTGACATTTTGATTATGTGGACACATGGCAGGAGGAGCTTCACTGGAATGAAGAATTGATAAAACATTACATAGGCAGAGAGGTACCACTCTCGGACACAGGGCTTCTTTCTTTTCTAGATAGGATGTACAAATCCTCAATGCATCCTTGATATTGGCTTGGGTTTGGTATTGTTTAGAGGATCCAGGAAGTCCCCCTCTTTTCCTGAGTAGAAAAGAAAAAGAGACTCTGCAATATCTTGACTGGTCCATAAACTGCCTTAATTTTAATAGTGTCTTAGTAACATTCAAGTGGTGTTTCACTGTATTGAATTACAGGCTCTGTGGCTCCATCGTCGGTTCTTATCCCTATGCTGGATAAAGCATTTTGCAACACTACTTGGTGATGTAACCCACCAATCTAAGGACAAGTCCTCCATGGTTGCTGATGTCAACTTCTTTTTGGATAATGAACTGTATCTGGTAAATTCTTGCTCAATTATAGCTGATAACATCTATGACGATTTCCAAGCACAAGCAGTGCACTCTGCTACTTACATATTATGGTTGATAAAGGTAATAGATAGTCTTTCTCTTCTATTTTCTATTTCTTAGGACACTTCTTTAATTCAAGTTCAGTGCTTATGCTATTGGTTTTATGCATCAGCAGATCTCCAAACCCTTGGGCATTGAACTCACAGAGAAGCTAAATGCAGGAAGCTTCGCCTTGTTGAATGCAGCTTATCCTGAAAGATCATCACTCTGGAGCACTTTAACTGCATATGTCCAAGCATCTAGCTAGCTGTTGAATGAGGATACATATTAGTTTTCAAAGATATATTTGTCCAAGGTTTAGTTTGCAATTAACTTATACTTTGTTCTGCTATGGGAAGTGCTAAAATTATGTAAAGTATCAGGTTCTTACAAGATAAAGTTAGATCCAGATGGATCTAACTTCTTTGTGAGAGGATTGAATTTCAGTAGTCCTGACCTCCTAGGACTCCTACAGACTAATTTTTTAGTTCTCAATATGCTTCTCTAGTTGAATATATGTATTTTACATAAAATTTGAGTTCAATCCGATTGTGTAATTTGCATATGCTTAGTCCAGCAATCAGCAATGATCATTTGTCAAAAGCTAATTGTGAAGATGTTATTTTATTCAACAAGGTATGTAGTTTATTAAATTGGTTTTAAAATAAACTTTTTCATTTTTAGTTGAACTTAAATAAATTGTTCCATTGTTATATGAATGGATAAGCTGAAGATTCAATAAGTAGATGTATCAAATTTTTGAATGTCACAATAGTACTAGTGTGTATATACATAACTCCTGTTGTAAGTAAATTTTGGCTATTTCAAGGTTATTTTTGTCTTTAAACCATAATTTGATCTTATTTTATCTTTAATAATACAATATTCTAACCTTAATCAGTTTTTTGTCCTATTTAATCTTTATTTTGTATGACCAAAAGTAATGACATTTTAATTACTTGAGCTTCATATATATTTAGAATTTATGTTCAATTATTTGGCATTTATCATGTTATTAATTTTATTATTTGCGTTCAAATCAGTTAACCTTCTGTAAGGACATTATGATGAGGGCCAAATATATGAATTCACCTGAAATTTTATTATTTTAATATTACATTGCGTATTCTTAACGTTGGGTGAAATCTTTTTATTTTATAAATTAAGAATTTAAGTAATATTGTTTTCACATTATCAACAAACAGTTTTTAGGATTCTTGGCCCTTATATAAAAATATGAATTTGATGTATGGTTAATATAATTTTGGAAATGATAATTTTAATATTTTTCAATAATATTATAAATATTTTATTGATATTATTTTATAAATTAAAATGTTTTATAAAATGATTTTAAGGGTTAAAATATTTAACAGGTAAAATTTCATAAGTCAATAGCGTTGGTTGATTCAAAATAAAAATTAAGGATATTACAAAAGTAAACAAAACTAAGATGAATTATGATTATTTTTTTTTATAATGAATCTGATTATTTAAGAAAAATGAAAAAAGAAAAAAAAAACCCGGTTGAAGTTTCGCCATCTTATCCATAATGTGTGCACCGTAATCCTGTTGAAATCGACATAAATATAGTGTCTGCATGCAAACATTTCCACCGATAACAACTTTCCTGCAAATCTCCGGCTCAAGGTACTCTCTCTCCATAATTCTCGTGCAAAATGATAATTCATAGGCTATGAACGCCATAGAACAATTAACATGACACTATTTTCCATTGAGTTTATTCCTCGTAGCATCACTTTCACTGCCCAACAACGACAGAAACCCACTTCAAATTCATTTCACAGCACTGTAGTTGGCTGCTTAAACCCTAATTTGCATGATACTAACAACCCGAGAAACCCGCCAAACCTTAGTGTTTCTGCTGAAACAAGACCTACCCATGTCTTATCTCTTGATTTCAAAGAGATTCATCTGATTAAACTGCTTAATCGGTCTTGTAAGGCAGGCAAGTATAATGAATCACTCTACTTTCTTGAGTGTATGGTCGACAAAGGTTATCAGCCTGACGTTATTATGTGCACCAAGCTTATTAAAGGGTTTTTTAATTCAAAAAAAATAGACAAGGCTATTAGAGTCATGGAAATTTTGGAAAGATATGGTAAACCTGATGTTTTTGCCTATAATGCATTGATTAGTGGGTTTTGTAAGGCTAATCAAATTGAAAATGCTAATAGAGTTCTTGATAGGATGAAAAGTAGGGGATTTTTGCCTGATGTTGTTACATATAATATAATGATTGGAAGCTTTTGTAGTAGAGGAAAGCTTGATTTGGCTTTGAAGGTTTTTGAGGAATTGTTGAAAGATAATTGCAAACCTACTGTAATTACCTACACAATTTTGATAGAGGCAACCATTCTTGAAGGTGGGATTGATGAAGCTATGAAGCTTTTAGATGAAATGTTATCAAGAGGGCTTGAGCCTGATACTTTTACTTATAATGCAATAATTAGAGGGATGTGTAAGGAAGATATGGTGGATAGAGCTTTTGATCTTGTTAGAATCTTAAACTCAAGGGGTTGTAAGCCAGATGTTATAACATATAATATATTAGTAAGAGCACTTTTGAATCAAGGGAAATGGAATGAAGGGGAGAAATTACTGAATGAGATGATTTCAAGAGGTTGTCAGCCTAATGCTGTTACTCATAGCATTTTGATTGGCGCACTGTGCCATGATGGTAAAGTTGAGGAAGCAGTGAGCTTGTTGAAGTCTATGAAAGAAAAGGGTTTGAAGCCGAATGCTTATTGTTATGATCCATTGATTGCTGCTTTCTGCAGAGAAGGAAATTTACATTTGGCAATTGAATTCTTGGATTATATGATTTCTGATGGTTGCTTGCCAGATATTGTGAACTATAATACGATAATGGCTGGTTTGTGCAAGAAAGGAAATGCTGATCATGCTTTAGAAGTCTTCCAAAAACTAAATGAAGTGGGTTGTCCTCCAACTGTGAGTTCTTACAACACAATGTTCAGTGCATTGTGGAGCTGTGGAGATAGATATAGAGCATTAGGAATGATATTGGAGATGCTTAACCAAGGAATTGATCCAGATGAGATAACTTATAATTCACTCATTTCATGTTTGTGCAGAGATGGAATGGTGAATGAAGCTATTGGGCTGTTGGTAGACATGGAAAAAAGTAGGTTCCAGCCAAACATTGTTAGCTATAACATTATTCTTCTTGGACTGTGCAAAGCAAATAGAGTGAATGACGCCATTGAAGTGCTAGCAGCAATTATTGAAAAGGGATGTCAACCAAATGAAACCACTTATACTTTGTTGATTGAAGGTGTTGGCTTTACTGGGTTACGAGCTGAAGCTATGAAGTTGACTAATGCCCTTCACTATATGAATGCTATTTCTGAAGATTCATTCAAACGCCTAAACAGGACGTTCCCTTTTCTTAATGTTTACAAGGACTTAAGTTTCTCTAATTCTAAAGAATAATTTCTGTTGTTCTACATTTGAGGTTTTGATGGTTTCAAACTCTATAGGAACAAAAGACAGAGGGATTCACGCTGTTGAATGTTGATGTAGGGAATAATATTGTGGGATGTTTTCGGGAAAGAAAAAATTATTATGATGAGTATTTTAAGAGCATTTAAACATTGAAGTGCAGAATTGGAGATGCAACCTGTCAGGTGCAACAATGATGTAAAGTGATCTTCTAACTCTCTGCTGACTAAACAATCAAGTATCACATTCATTTTAGATAAAATGGTGAGAGAAGATTCATCTCTGTACTATACGACACTGTTGTATATGATAAAATGTTTTGATTTTTCCTGTGTGTATCAGCATGAGAGTTGCTGATTGTTTTGGTGTGAGGCTTCTGCATCTGTGCTTTTAAGTTGTAACCTTTACTTATTTATTTATTTATTGCAGATTCTATTATGGTGTCGGGAACTAAAATTGTGTAAAGGAAAAATTACGATTTTATCTCTCTATTTTGCCAAAAATAACCAGCATATCTAATATTTTTAAAAATTTACTATTTTCTCCTTGTGTCTTGTATCCAATGATTATACCCTTCTGTCCATTTTTTAACACTTTTGATGTCCACCGTCAAAAAGAGAGTCAAAAGTGAGAGATAGAATTTTAAACCAAAACTACCTTTAATCACATGGTAATTTTCCCCATTTTATTATTTTTTATCATTATTATTAATAGAAGAACCAATAAAGAACATAAAATTCAAATCTATATTTTCAAATCTGTTTTCTCAAATCTTGAATTTCAGATCTATATTTTTCAAATTTTGCTCAAATCCTCATGTTTCACGCTCTCCTCCTCTCCTTTTCCCCTTTCTAGAAACCAAACAAAAGTTTTCGACTTTTGTTTATATATCACTTCACCTCATCTCTGCTTTTATTCTATCTTCATATCAATCAAGCCAAAAGCACAAGGAACCTTTAAATTATTTAATTTCATAAAGAAAAAAGAAATACCAATCCTCCCATTTTATAACACAGCAACTCTTTATCACCTTCTAAATTAAATTCACCTAATTACTTGTCAATCAATTCATTTCTTAAACTAATACACATATTATACTCAAACAAGAAAAATGTAGGGAGCAACAATGGAGATGAGTTTTTTCCTCTCTTCGTTTTTTCTCTCGTGTTTTTTATTGTAAGTGTGAATGCTTCTTGAGGGATAAAATCATATCGGTTGCAATAGGAATTAGGATTGAATTTTATGGATTGTAGTAGAAATTTGGATTAGAGATCTTGGCCTTGCAAAAATTTGGAAATTATTGTTTTTTTTTGGGTTAAAAGATTGAGATGAAAGAGGAAGAGGAAGAGGGTTGAGAGGTAGGAGATGAGGACAACTTTGTCTTTTTATAGGATATTTAACGGAGAAAGTGGAAAAATTAGACGGAAGAACATAAGTGTTTAATGAGATCAGAAGTTAGGGTAAAATAATGTATTTCTAAAATTGCAAGGTACGCTAGTTAATTTTGAGAAAATGCAAGGATAAAATCATAATTTTTTCAATTCCAAATGACTGCTTCACTTTTTATCTTGTAGAAATGGTGTCAACTTGTTTATTGCATGAATATTTGAAATTGAGGTTCAATTCTCTGAACCAAAGTGCCATGAAAAATACATCTCTAATTGGAAATTTCGATTAATTCCTTCTTAGTTTCACGCAATTGCAATTCAGTGGTAACATTGCATAAAATGAGAAGGCTTAGATGATGAGATAGTCTTTCTGTTGTCCCTGAGGAGTAAGAACTGAGAACCATCAGCTATTTTTTTTTTTTCTTCATATATGTTTTTTCTTTTTCTATGCATACTAAGTTTATGAAATAGAGTTTGTCTATCAACAAAACTAACTATCATGTTATATAATCTCATATCAAATTATTTGAGAGATGCATATGCACTACGAAAATATATAAGGAAATCAGTTCAACTACCGTAAAGCCTCAGTCTTAAACTAATTAGAATCAGCTCTACAAATTATCTATTTCAAATTTTTGCTTTGATCAAATTAATATAAATGCAAAATAAAATATAAGCAGGAAAAATTTTGAAATATTTTTTGTGAAAAAAGAACCTAATACCTAGAAATTACAAAATGAAGCAAAATATTCAACCCCATATCAGAAAAACTATAAATGAATAGATGATATGTGATCAGTTGCTGAATTATACAAAGAATCATTTTGCTTGTTTTGCAATTTCCTATTTCAGTCTCCAAATGGAGTTGTACAGTAGTCTTAGACTTGGGAGGTTTAACATTAAAAAAAGAAAAAAAAAAATGAAAAACAAAGTTACAAGGGACAAACTACAGCTCTATAATATGCCAAAGCCACTCCAAATATGTATTCTACGTTGAAAAAGATCCTCAGCCTACGGTAAGAGTGCGAAAAGAGAAGCTAAAATTCCTGCATCAAACCTAGAGAAGGATAGTAAAACTGATTTTTCTCTTACATGAAACTCATGTTAATCCAATAAGTTTTGATCTTTAAGAACACATTTGTCCATCAATTTCTTGCGCAATTCACTAGCCTCTTCTGCCATACCTGCATCCGCCACACCTTTAATTAAAGTAGAATAAATCTCCTCATCTGGCTTGTATCGACTTGAAAACATCAGTTCTAGTACTTGTATTGCAATATCCACCTTCTCATTTTCACATAATCTATCAATTACCAATTTGTATGTATTACTGTTGATTCTGTGGCCTCTCTTTCCCATCTCCCTCAGTATCTCAACAGCACCCTCAACTTTATTTGCTGAGCAAAACCCCCAAACTAATGAACGATGGGTAATACTATCAGGAGTTATCCCATTGCCTATCATCTGATTGTATAATCTCATTGCTTCATCCATATAGGCCCGTTTAGTCAATCCATCAATCACAGTATTATAAGTAATCAACACAGGAGAACAGTTACTAACGGTTAAAAGGTCGAGTAGTTGAAGGGCCTCATCCACCAATCCTTCTTTAAATAATGCACCAAGGAGAGTATTATAAGTGACAATGTCAGGCGAACAATTTTCATAAGCCATCTGGAGGAAAAAGTCAATGGCGCGATCCACAAGTCCAGACTTGCACAAACCGTTAATCAGTGTGTTGTAGGTAACTACAGTCAATAGATGGGAAGTTTCTTTCATAATTGCGAGGATCTCATCTACTTCATCCCATAAACCAGAACTACACAAAGAATGGAGAAGCGTATTATAAGTTACAGAATTGGGCTCCATTCCATGAGACAAAATATTATAAATGATCAATGCTGCATCTTCATACTTCCCCTGTTTACAAGTAAAATTAACCAATGAATTATAGGCGACAAGATCAGGATAACATCCTTCATCTGCCATATCCTCCAACACTTCCATAGCTCGAACAGTTCCACAATACTTGCAGACTAACTCCAGCAGAACTGTGTAAGTTAACAGATATGGAGGGCATCCCCGCCTTAATTGCTCCTTCCAAAATTGAATGGCTTGATCAAAGTTTCGATTGTCAAACATGCTACGAATTATTGTATTGTAAGTGATCACATTTGGAGGGCAACCACTCAAGCTCATATCTTCCAGGAGATCAATGGCAGATCTTAATTTTCCTCTCTTACATAAACCTCCAACCAACATGCTGCATGTAATAACATCTGGAACCCCACCAGAAAAGATCATGATTTTAAGAACCTTCACAGCTTTATCAATCTGTTGAATGTTAGTAAGACCCCTGATTAAGTTTCTGCAACATAAAAAGTGGGGAATTTGATTTCTGCGTGCCATACTATCTACGATCCTCAGTGCATCCATGAGCCTTCCCTGTTTGCACAGATGTCGAAGGATTTCATTGTTGGTCTCCTCATCATTTTTAACAAAAGAACCATCAATAGACAATATCCGAGATCCATGGTTATTTCTACTCATTTGTTCCTTGAATTCTCTTCCTACACTCAGTATATCAATTTCAGAGCTCCATTCATCATGATCATTTCCATCAACTCTATCGATATAAAAACATCTTTTCAGTTCTCTACGTGGCAAACAAAATGAAGTTCTTCTTGATTGGAGACCTGTCCACCGCAAACATGACCAATTTTTGGGAATGCACTCTATTGAATGATTCAGATGAAAGATTGATGTTTCCCCCAGAGAACAACTGGGCCCAGCTTGTTTATTGCTCAAATGCGAGCCATGAAAACAAAGGATATCTCCTATAAAGTTCTGAGGGAAAACTGTATGACTCATTTTGCCTTGCCCACAATAATTTGATAATCGCTAATCAAGCCGTAAGTTCAAAAAATAGCTCCTTCCTATTACGTGACTATCAAACAGAAGTAGCATTGGCTTCTCATAAGAAAGGATTGCCAGTTTCTTTACTTCCTCTCCAACAGAAAGTTACTTCAAGTTGTCTGATTTTCTCCAGGTAAATAAGTACAGCTGCAAAAATTAACACATGGATCAAGAATCTCAAAAAATAAATAAAAAAAAGGAAGAAAGACAAAACATGAAGACTGAATAACTTCAGAAAATAACATATGGCAAGGACCTCAGAGAGAAAGATTACACCTGGAAAACAAGAAACGAGGCAGAATAGGAAGTTATTCTCCAGTAACCAAACAATATAAAGTGATTTCACAAGGTTTCAATTGCAACCATAACCATCATATAAGAAAAGACTAACAGCATAAGCGTAAGTTTTGGGGGGAAAAATTTACTCAACTCACAGTTGAATACATAATCAAACAAAGAAATACTATATATATATATATAACTCAACTTGCCTTATAATAAACATTTCTCAGCACACAATAGCAAAGTGAAAAACTTCCACATCACAAATTCAAGAGCAGATAATGAAAAACTTTCACATCAGAGGCTATAGTGGACATTAATTGATTGATACTATTTCATCACTTTTTGTATGTAATGAGTTTTCCATTTTGATGTAATGAAAAATACATATGTGGAATTCCCATTACATTGAGCTGCGGAAAAAAAAAAAAAAAACATCCAAGCGCCCAGTCATTCCATAATGCAATTCCCATTCAATTACATAGTTTATTACATTCAACCAAACATACTCCGACCCTATCAAACTGAAATCCAATTCGCCAAATTCAAACAAGAATCATAAAAGGTTACAAAAAAAATTTGAATTAAAGGTCATGGATAAATAATTGTAAAAAGAAAAAAGAAAAAAGAAAACGAAACAGGGGAAGCAGAGTCCTAAAAAAAAATCCACTTCGAATGGAAGGAGCCCCTCCGCTATCAAAACCCAACGAGTCCATGAACCCAATTGAGAATATTAGCTCGGAAAGAATTAAAGCTTCAAAATTCAACAAAATAAAACACACAAAAAAACAACGGCAAAACTCCCTATATACTTTCATATCGTGGACTTCAGTTAATATCTCCAGAATTCGAGAAAATGAATGTGGAAAAGCTTCGTGGAGAAAAAAGAAGAAGAGGAGAAAAATTTAGAAAATGTTGATTCAATATTCAAAGTGAAGCTGCAATAAAATACCTCTGTTTGCTGACTCTTGTAAGCTTCGACAGGAAGAGAGGCTTTGTTCATTTTGCTGATGACGGTGATTTTGACGTTAATAACTAGGGTATAAGTTAACTAAAATGGCAAACAGGGGCTTGTTCTATAAATAATTCTCAGGTTAGTCCGTCCGTCCAAAATTCCAAATTCCAAGATAATTAAAGAAAAAAGTATTTAAAAACTTATTTTTAATCCTTTAATTTTATTAAAATATACAAGATAAATTCTAATTATATTAAAACATTTTAATTTAATATTTAGGTAATATTTCTCAACGGGCTAATAAAAGTTCAAATCAAATATTGATTTTTTTTCAATAATTCTTTTATTTTCTAAATTCTAATCAACTTAAAAAAAACTTTTGATATATAGGATTTTTCGGAGAATTTTAAAAAATATATTCACCATTCTCGATGCAATATTTAAATATTTAATTTTTTATTATTCTAAATTTTGTGTAAACAATTAAAAAAAATATAATTTTTAATGTTAAGCAATTTAACTAATATAAGTGCAAATTAAATTATTAATAAAATTACAACTTAAAAAATTTTATAGTTAGTTTTAAAAATAAAGATCTTCACATATTAATTTAAGAGTAATTTAGGTACTAATTTATTTTATTTGAAAATTAATCCTAAACATTTTTAAATTAAACATTCACCCAAAAAAACCTTATTTACAAAACCACCCCAAGAAAACCTCGATTTCAATGAAGTTGCCTCTCTTTCTCCCATCCCGTTCCGACTATATCTTATTCCCTGACGATCTCTTCGTTTCTTTTTCGCCGTTTCTCTTCCGTCAACTCATGCGGTCTTTACTCCCTTCTCTCTTCACTACCTGACATAGACAAAATCATCAACCTAATCGAACTCTAAGTCGACATTAGTCACATCAAATAGTATATCTCCTCCCTTTCTCTCTCTCTCTCTCTCTCAATATATTGTAGAATTATCCACTGTCCAAAAACTGGAAGATGATGCAGCAAGGCGGCGCCGCTGATTTGGCTCAGCTTCAGTCTACCATGCAAGCCATCGAGCTTGCTTGTTCTTCCATTCAGGTCCCAATTTCTATTTATTACTTAAAACAGAAGGACTTAACTAAATCAGATTAATTTTTGTGTTAATTAGTAACTGATTGTAAATATTAAGTGGCAGATGCATACGAATCCAGCAGCTGCAGAGGCAACTATTCTGTCTCTCAATCAGTCACCTCAGCCATACAATGCATGCCAGTTCATTCTTGGTAATTAAAGTGGAATTGCAATTAGTAGTTAATTTTGGAAAATTTTGATCAATTTATATTTTGGATTGTAACTTCTGGTTAATTTTTATTTTGTCAGAGAATTCTCGTGTAGCAAATGCTAGGTTTCAAGCAGCTGCAGCAATTCGGGATGCTGCTGTAAGGGAATGGGGTTTCCTCTCAGGTGATGACAAAAAAAGCTTGATAAGGTATTTATACGATAATTTTGTTATTGATATTGATGGTAATTACTGTTAGTGTTAAGTTAATTTATGCATGTGTTCATTTATTGATTGGCATTTTTCTTTAGTTTTTGTCTGTGCTATGTCATGCAACGTGCTAGTTCACCCGAAGGATATGTCCAAGTAAAGGTTTCTTCTGTGGCTGCTCAATTGATCAAAAGGGGCTGGTAAGTTACAGATATTTTCATCTTCAATTAGTAAACAGTATATATAAGATATGTATATAAATGTGTAGCTTGTGGCATTGATACTTCATCTTACACATTTTAGACCAGGTGTCCTGGATACAATATGAGACATAAGGTGGAACCTTATTCTGTGTGCATGCTGGGTTTTTATCCCTCTGAATGTAGTTTGCCTGCGATATCACTGCCTGATGGTAGTGGTACGTGGAGATAGTTGATCTCCTGGATGATATTACACAACATGACATGCTAGAATCAGCTCCATTTGGTTTTTCCTGTGGGTAACCACGTTTGTTAATGTAGACGGATCATAGCTCTAATTGGTGTTTCACTCTAGTAAATTTCTTGTTTACCTTTAAAATGAGATAGCTGGATTGCTGCATCACATTTGAAAATTGGGGCTTAATTAATCCTGCAATATCTGTACTTGATTGCACTCTTGCCATTTGTTAATTAAGCAATTTTGTGAAACATCTTGTGTTCTGAGTGTCATATGAAATGTTCATTAAGGGTCCTATTGTATCTCTGAAATTTAGCTAGTCCATGTAGCTTATTGTAAAGTTTCTTGTAAAACTTTGAGGTCACTATTGCATAGGTTTTCAAGTTTAAAGCAGGAAAATTTGATGATTTCTTTTTTTTTTTTTCTTTTGTTGTGGATAAATTGACAACTTGCTCGAAAATATTTTTTATGTAGGCTTGATTTTACAGCTGTTGAGAAGGATACATTCTTTTATCAGGTATAGGTGATGTATTTATTGTGCCTTTCTGACCTGCCTCGTTTTTTTCCTTGAATTTTATGCACAGCCATACTGACATGCATATATACCTTTTAGTGATTTTTGGTGAATCATGTCACATTAAGGGTCTATATTTTCTTATTTTCGGTGGGTGCTGGCGGGGAGAGGGGGGAGGGAGGAGGTGGACATTCCTTGCTGTTGTTGAGTATTTTATTATATTTTTCTGAATTGATATGCTCTTTTTTTATCTGGTTTATACATAGGCCATTATCTAATCATGCTTGGTGTGTAACAGCAGAAGAGAAATTTTACCCTTGCTTCTCTTGGACTTTCCAACCACTGTATTGCTATTTAACTCTCTTGGACTTCAGTTTTATGTCAAACGAATTTACTATTTCCTTGATGCTAGTCATTTCCTGTGTGCCTCATGGACTCATTCTGGAAGGCTTACTGATTCATCCGTTTCCAAGCAAACCGAGTCATAACTTCAATTCAAAATCCATGCTCAGGCCCTATCACTTCCAAGAGCAAAGTTTCCCACCCATTTTCAAGTTCACTGATTCACCAATTTCTCCCCCTTTTAGTGCTGAGATCTGTTTTGGGGCCACCTTAGCTGCTTAAGCGCCCAAATATTGATGCATATTGGACGAATTTAACTTGTCTGACAGTTTCATGGCAACAGGTAAACCAGGCTATTCTTGGCAATCATGGTGTAGATGTGCAGTTCTCTGGAATCAATTTCCTGGAATCTTTGGTACATTTCGCTTTTATAGGTTATTGAATTTTATGAGCTTACTAATTTTGACTGGATCTTGCCTTGTATTTTAACATGTTTCAGAATCTAGAACTTAGAGTTCCTTCTTTGCAGGTATCTGAGTTCTCACCTTCTACTTCTAGTGCCTTGGGCCTTCCTAGAGAATTTCATGAGCAATGTCGGACGTCATTTGAGCTAGAGTATCTGAAGGTTTGTCATTCCTGTTTTCTTATATGTTTTTATTTCATTAAATTGGCTGGTTGCATCGATAGATATTATTTATACATTGAATGTGTTTTACCACTGTCTTGCCCCTGTCGTAGACTGTTTTGTAATTATTTTTCTTCTATTTAAAATATAGACATTCTATTGTTGGGCACGAGATGCTGCTCTACATGTCACAAAAAGAATAATTGAATCTGATATGGATGTACCAGAGGTTAAGGTTTGCACTGTGGCATTGCGTCTCATGCTTCAAATCCTGAACTGGGATTTCCGGTATAATTCCACTGGCAAAAGAACTTCATTAGATGTTTTTGTAGCCGGAGTTAGAGTGGACAGCTCATCAAAGAGGTCTGAGTGTACCTTAGTGCAGGTAACAAATTTCTTATTTTAGTTTTTTCTTCATTGTTTGTTTGATATTTATTGTTTTTTGCATTGTTGTATGACTTGCTTTGGGGTGTTTGAGTTTTGAGAGTACCTGCTCATATAAAAGTGTCTTAAGATTAGGACTCCAAACAGATTATCCCTCCCAGGATGCTGTTTAAACTGGACCAACATTTTAATGGCTTTTCTAAGTTTCTGTACATAGATAGCCATAATCTAGCAGTTTTGGGCTGTTAGTTCAATCTCTCTTTGTTCCTTGTTGCTCAGATGGCAATTCTTGGACATGTGACCTTTCTTACCAGATTTGTAACATGCAATGTCTTTCAGATTGCAATGGGGTTTTTCTTGTAAGATTCTGAAATTGAGATGACAATATCACATGGAGTGACTCGTAAGGAGTGTTATGCACATGGTAGTGTCATTGTATTCACTGATAGTAATTTGCTTCTGCGTCAATTCTCTCAGTAACTCACATACTTCTTGAGATCTCAAAAACAATACTTAAATGACTAGGAGCCAATTTTAATTGTATAATATGTTATATATGACTGCTTGAAGCAACAGATTTGGCATAGTTTGAATTTTGAACTCTACATATTTTAGTGATGCACGTTTTTGTTTATTCTGTATTGACTATCTCTGTTACTTTTAGCCTGGTCCTGCATGGCATGATGTTTTGATTTCAAGTGGTCACATTCCATGGCTCTTGGGGTTTTATTCAGCACTGAGACAGAAGTTTTCAAGTGGAGGTTACTGGCTTGATTGTCCTATTGCAGTCTCTGCAAGGAAGCTTATTGTACAGTTCTGCTCCTTGACAGGAACCATATTTCCTTCTGGTAAGTTTTTCTTTCCTGCATTTTACCTTGTGTCAATGATTTATATCCAATGGTAATGATATTTCAATTGCTCATCTAATTACTTGATAGTATGGATTGGTAATGCAGTAATGGGGCGAAAATCTGTAAATGATTGCAACTACTTGTATCTATTGATTAACTCAGTTCTTATCAAAGAACTTGTTCCTCAAGTGTGATAGATACAAACTTAGAAGCATAAATATTGCCGCTTGCCCTTCTTCTCCCCCATTTCCTTCTTTCTCCCTCTGAATAAAATCTACTTCACGTGTTCAACTAATTAGGCCTACCATATCAAAGACAATGGTAGCATTATAGTAAAAAAGTACCTTCTTTTTTCATGAAAATCAAATATATGCATGTTTTTAAATTTTTTTTTTTTTCCTTTGGTTGACACAGAGAGTTGTCTTTTATTAATAGGCTTGCACTTTGCAAAACCAAAGGTTGAAATTGATTAACAAAAAAGTGAATAATTTTTTTTGTACTATTTTAATTTCTGAATATAAACTAATAAAATAATTAATAGTTCACAGTACAAAATTTTATTATGAGTTCAAATAGTTTTTCAATGCTGTAGATCAGAAATTGTGATTATCTACACATTTCAAAATTCTTGTTTTCTTTCTCTTTATCCATGAGTAATTAATTTGTTTTATGTTGTAGATAATGGCCAAATGCAAGAACATCATTTGCTACAACTGCTTTCTGGGATAATACAGTGGATTGATCCTCCTGATGTTGTCTCACAAGCAATTGAATGTGGAAAGAGTGAAAGGTTACGTCCCTGTATATTACCCTCTTTTTGTAATTAGTTGTTGCGCATAGTGTAGAGCCTCAAAGTCATTCTGATTTTATTCAGTGAGATGCTTGATGGCTGTCGTGCGTTGTTATCTGTGGCAACTGTAATACCCCCCCTTGTATTTGACCAACTCTTGAAATCCTTAAGGTCAGTCAGAGTATCTGTATTCCTTTTTAATACCTTCAAGTTCATATTTATTCTCTCCAAATTGTATATAGCTGTTGCATTTGGTTGTGGATATTTGGCAAGTACTATATTATGTCATGCAGATATGAAATATGTAAAATTTGTGCTTCCATGTTCAGGCCCTTTGGTACTCTCACCCTGTTATCCACCTTGATGTGTGAAGTTATCAAAGTTCTTATGACTAACAACACTGATGAGGAGACTTGGAGTTGGGAGGCACGTGATATCTTATTAGATACTTGGACCACTCTGCTTGTGGTATATGCTCTTAAAAGACTGTGCTTTACATAGTTCTCATAATCTGATATATTTTTATCCTGTGCATAAATACTTGTCTTATTGATTCAATATATCTATCAATATCTTCCATGATGTTTGCTATTTGCAAGGATAGATTTTTTTGGCATTATTCAAACCGTCATTCTGGGTTTATGTGACTTGAATTTATAATTAAAAATTGTCTTTAATGAACACTCGGGCAACGTTTGATTCATTATAAGATTCACATTTATCTGCATAAAATATTTTCTTCTTGTTAGAAATTAATGATTTTTTGTTGTTCATTTTCAGCCAATGGATGGTGCTGGTGGGAACCTGTTGCTTCCACCTGAAGGGATAAATGCTGCGGCCAATCTGTTTGCTTTAATTGCAGAGTCTGAGCTAAGGGGTGAGCTCATTGCTTTGTGCTTATATGGCTGATTTTTTACATATGCATTATTATTTCAGTTTTCTCATAGAATTTGAAATGGATGCATATCTGTAGTGGCTTCTGCAACAGCAATGAATGATGAGGATGATGCTGACTACCTTCACGCTTCCATTTCTGGTACTGGAAAAAGTTTTCAAATGTTAAACATGTGAAGTCTCTTTGATTTTTAATAATTGTGAACAGTATAGTTTTATCACTGGATGAATATCACCTGTATCTTTATCTCATACCATGGAAGCAATGGATAAAAGGCGGATTTTAATTTCATCATCCTATGAATCACTTATATCTTTATCTTGTGCCTTGGCAGCGATGGATGAAAGGTTATGTTCTTATGCTCTTATAGCAAGAGCAGCAGTTGATGTGACAATTCCATTACTGACAAGGCTATTTTCTGAGCGCATTGCACGGCTTCATCAGGTGCTTTTGATTATCATATTTCAAAAATGCATTTGCTAGAATCAATTATCTTGTTCTATTTGATGACTATAATTTGGATTCTATAAGATGCATATCTGAAATCTATAAGATTACATAACCTGTCTTGTGAACTTACAGAAAATAATTTTACATTTATTAGTACTTCCGCAATTTGTTTGTGCTAGAGTGATCCCTTTATGATTAGATTTTGTGATAGAATAACAGGCTTGGAGTGGCTCGCTATTTCTTTTTTCATGTTGCATAAATTAGCATTAGCATTTTGCTAATCATGCATGCAGTATAAAATCTCATTAAATATTTCAGAGGTAGAAAGTTGTATTTTGTGGAAAGGGGGGTCTAAGTTCATTAATATATATTGTTATATTGGCCTGTTACCGATCAAATAAAGATTTTTCCCTCGAAAATAAATTGATACATATTTCTTCATTATTTGTTGTTAATGACAAAAATGATGATTTTTACGTGCGCCATATTTGCTTTTATCTTATGTTATTTGCTTTCTTTGTAGGGCAGGGGCATTATTGACCCAACTCCAACTTTGGAGGAACTTTACTCGTTGTTACTCATAACCGGGCATGTGCTTGCGGATGAAGGAGAGGGAGAAACACCCATGGTATATGTTATTTCTTATGTTCTATTATAGTTACATCAATTTGATGCTTTTTGTTGAGGATTTCTTACCCTTGAATGCTTGGAATTGTAAATCATATTGCTCCTTTTGTCTTATAGTTGATGGATTGGTAAGTATAACTTGTGGTATACTTTTTTTTCCAAAGTGATTGTCACCTTTGAAAAAGAGAACTTAAGATGAACTGCTAATGGTTGAATGATCGCTAGGCCTTTCAGTTTCCTTTGTTCAACTATGGTGATACACACTTATTTGTTATTTCCAATGGCATAATTGGAGTTGCAGGTATTTGGAAAATGAATTATCCATTGAAGATAAAAGTTTTGATGGATATTTCTTTATTATTATTGATTTGTGTCTTTAGTTTGTTTAGAATACTGATTTTCCCTGGATATTCATCACCATTTTTTCATTCAGTGGCAGAAGCTTAGTGTTTTTCTGCTTGAATGTGATACGATTTGTCATTTTATGCTGAACTTCTTAAGATGCTTGTATGTGAAGCGAACTCTTTTGTGACTTGAAGTCCATTATGTTTCACTATGTGATAATCAGGTTCCGAATTCTATACAAACTCATTTTGTGGACAATGTGGAGGCAGACAAACATCCTGTTGTTGTGCTTTCTGGGTAAGTTTCTTATTTCCAATTTGCTATATTTTTTTTCCCAAAAAAAATTGTTGGATTTTTCAGAACGATCCTACTATTCGATTAAATGAATTTTTCTCTGTTGTCAAGTTCTGCAATTAGAAAAGATAAAACTACCAAAATAAGTTGCTTGTTCTCACTTGCTGCAGTTCAATAATTAAGTTTGCTGAGCAGAGTTTAGATCCAGAAATGAGATCATCCATTTTCAGTCCTCGACTCATGGAGGTAGGATAGTTATTGAAGTCTTCTTTTGCCTTTGCTCCATGGATCTTTATGCTCGTGACTTCTCTTCTGGGTATTATTTTATTGGATGTTAATATTCTTATGATAGAAAGTATACATGAAGCCTATATCAATTATACAAATAAATTTGTGACTTGTAATTTATGATGCTTGAAAATTTTAACTGCATTAGGGTATATGATGGGTCACTGCTGAAATTTTCATTTTCGGTTGATCTGGTTCCATTCTAGCTCCTGTGAGTTATTGTGGCAACTTGAGCCTGATTTACACTTTTTTTTTTTCCAGGCATTCCATGTGCCTTATTACTACTAGCATATGCCATTTATTATTACAAAAACAGATTATATTTATTCTTTCAATTTTTTTTTATCAACTATTTGTATTTATGAATCAGAAGATGATAGTAGCAGTGAACTTTTACTCTTTTAATGTGAACTTATACTTTGTTGAATTTTTTTCTTTTTGCTTTCCATTCATGATATCTTGGGTGCTTGACCTGATGTTTTATGCAGTCTCTTATATGGTTTCTTGCAAGATGGTCTCGTACGTATGTAATGTCTGAAGAATTTAGGGAGAGTAATTTCAATTCAAGTCATGATCATGGATGTCAGTTTCAGCAACTGCATTCGAGAAAAGCTTTGCTCAGTTTTTTTGGAGAACATAATCAGGGAAAACTTGTATTAGATATTATTGTTCGCATCTCGGTTACAACTCTCTTGTCTTACCCTGGGGAGAAGGATTTGCAGGTAAAAGTTTTAGGACTTTGCTGTTTTAAGACTTGCTATTAGTTGATATTAACTAATACCTGCTCTGTTTTTTTGGTTAATGTTCTTGTGTTCTTTTGTTCATGCTTGCCCTGCATTCTAATTTTTCTATTTGTTCTATATTTAGTTTTATTTGAGTGAAATTGGTTAGAAAATAGTCATTTATTTACAGAGTAGGAGGCAAAAGCGATGAATGGGAACGGGAGTGTCTGCTTAGGAACATGTTCTGGATGATTTTCTAAGTACAGTTTGAATGTTTGTATTTATGCCTTTAATGAAACTAGCATGATGAATAGTTAGGAGCCGTTTTAAAGGTCTCTTAGGATGTTTGTTACTGTCAGTGGCACCATTTACTTCAAAATCCAGTAAATAGGCTGAAGCAAGATGGGACCCTTTAGAATGCTTGTCTTTGGAAACCTGTCCTTAGGTTGACCTGATTCTGTTTGTGCCTTGTTGATCCACAACAGAAGGCATGCAGAGTCCCTGAAGGCAGGGATTGACATGGCTTGCCCAAGATAATCTACTTTAATTGTGTCAGATGTGAAAATTATTTTCTCTGAAGAATACTAATTCTTATTTGAAGTAGATTGTGTATCACTTGCTCTGGTTGTTTTCTACTGGAGAGTTTAGAATTTGTCAGATTTATATAAGCTGTTTGGGATTAGGCAACAAAATCCATTACTATATATTGGACCATTATCTTGCTAGAATAATATTGCCATGAATAATAAAATGGATGGCTTGTGCTTTTGATAGGTTTCTTTTTTGACTTTTTTGGTTACTTGAGTGATCCCTGTTGAAATCATCTCCCTGACAATTTATCCTTCCTATAATCTATAGGCTATGCAAGTTGCACTTGTTCTTGAAATAGGAAAAAAGTCTTGTGGCTTGGTTTGTTCAATCTAGTGTAACTGTTTCCCAGCTAGGGAGATGTTATAGATATCATGCTCCTTGTTATTTTTCCGACAGGCCCTCACTTGCTACCAACTACTCCATGCTCTGGTTCGACGAAAGAGTATCTGTGTTCAGCTCATCACATTGGTGAGTCATTCTTTATATGTTTTTTAATTGTTCATTATCAATGTTGACTGTTATATTGTGATTCCCTTGAGTGATGCTCCGCCTTATAATTATAAGTTTTGTTATATTCATATCTCGTTTTAGCTGCATCTTCTTTTGCTATGATTACCATAGGAAACTTTGAATTAATATGTGATCTTGTTCATTGTATAGAACTTTTATTTCATTGTATTTAAAAGAACATTGTTTGAGCCAGTTCATTTCAAAATATTTCACAGGACTCTTGGCGTGAACTAGCAAATGCTTTTGCTAATGAAAAGGTTTTGTTTTTGTTAAATGCTGCTAATCAAGTAAGAACTTCAAATCGTTCCATGCTTTGCTATCTATGTTGTCCCAGTTTTTCTTCTCCTTTTTTTTCCCTTCCTTTATAACTCTGTTATTATTATTCTCTTTCAGCGCTCTCTGGCTCAAACTCTTGTTCTTGGGGCTTCTGGAATGAGAAATTCAAAAGCATCTAATCAGTGAGTCAAATTTGTATGATTTCTTTTCATTTAGTTATTTAATTTTAAACATTATTAGCTGACTAATGTGTGCTCTTTTTTCTTAAAGATATGTGAGGGATCTCATGGGTCATATGACAAATTATTTGGTCGAATTGTCTAACAAGACCGACCTCAAAAGTGTTGCTGAGCAACCAGATGTCATCCTATCAGTAAGAAAATGAGATTTTCGATTCCATAAATATTATTTACTTTCTTACAATATGACTATTTTGAGGAACAATGTGGACACTGTAGGTCAGTTGCTTGTTAGAGCGGCTTCGTGGAGCTGCTAGTGCCTCAGAACCTCGAACCCAGAGGGCACTTTATGAGATGGGATTCTCTGTGATGAACCCTGTTCTGGTTCTCCTTGAAGTATATAAACATGAGGTATACTGACACATCAATTTGTAACTGCTTATGTTCATTATAGGTCGACCTGAATGTATGATTATTTTCAGATATTTCATTTCTAATTCACATCTTTAACTCTTACTGCAAAGCTGAATGCCTTATTTTATTTTTCACAATTTACATGGAGCAGTGGAAGTGCCATTTTATGATATTATTTGTTGCCCTTTGACAATATCTTATCTGTTGACTATGTTGAGAATTTATTTCATGGATATGGAATCAGTTCTATTTTGATTTGCATTTGCCAATATTTTTGTTCTCTGCTCTCTGGTTTTTTACTACAAAATTATCGAGTGTTTTATTATAATGATTTTTAGTTTCTGATACCTCAGTTTGCTTTTATGAAATAATTCCACTTTCCATGTAAAGACGTTTCTTAATATAATTGAGACATTTGTGTACTAATCTTTCATTGTTGCTTAGCCTGCAGTTGTTTATCTGCTACTTAAATTTGTTGTTGACTGGGTGGATGGGCAAATTTCCTACCTAGAGGCTAAAGAAACTGCTGCTGTTATTGATTTCTGCATGCGTTTACTTCAGCTCTACTCATCTCACAATATTGGCAAGGTATTTTTGTGACTGATTCTTGTGTTTGATAAAGTGAGTTCAGGCCTGTGTGAAAAAAACATAACTGCAGAAACTTTTTTCTTCTCACTTCCATTGAAATAGTTTTCCTCCATTAAGTTGTTAGTGATCTTATTTGCACTTTAAAAGGGTGCTCTAGCGTCTTTTTTTTTATGTTTTTCTATGGCTTGCTAGTGTTTTTCTGATAAAAATTTAAGAATCTGGACAGAACCTCTACAGCAATAAAACCAAAAATAAAGCAACATATGAGTGATTCCAGCTGGTGTATGGGAAAGTGTTTTTGTTTTTGATGTATTCTCTTCATCTCTGTTCTCCAGATATCAGTGAGTCTTTCGAGCAGCTTACTCAGTGAGGCAAAGACTGAGCAATACAAAGATTTACGTGCTCTTCTTCGGCTTCTATCAAGTCTTTGTTCAAAAGATCTAGTACCACTGTCTTTCTTCCGACCTCATTTTCTTTTTAAAGTACAAGAAGGTTTGTTAATCTTGAACATGTTTAACAATCACAACATAAAAATGATGAACATTTGCAGGTTGACTTCTCATCAGATTCCATTGAGGCACAGGGGACAAATATATCTGAGGTAAATTTTTATTGAAGGATCTGTATGAAAACCAGGTTGTCGGTTTCTCATAGATTGTCTTGCAGGTTGTCTATTTCGGTCTTCACATAGTTACCCCATTGATTTCTTTGGAGCTGCTGAAATACCCCAAGCTTTGTCACGATGTAAGATATCTGTAGATCATGAGAAGTAAACCTACAGTAGTTCTTTAAAAAACTGATAAATGATATATGATTCTGCAGTACTTCTCACTGCTATCACATATGTTGGAAGTTTATCCTGAAACAATTGCAAGGTTAAATAGTGAAGCTTTTGCTCATGTACTCGGAACCCTTGACTTTGGTCTACACCACCAGGTAAATTTCTTTGCTCCTTATTAACATGACAAGTATGTTTAAGTACTTGTATATTTTCCTGCTGTGCTTTTGAAAGTCATTTACTTCCAGAAGTAGTTGTTTTTGAAAATGTTGCCTGCACTCACTTGTGCTAGTTTGACTTCAAATAAAAAAAAAGATATTTCTGAAAGCTCCATTTGCACGCTTAGGTGTTCTTACTGGGCTTATACAAGGAAATTGTTTGCTAAACCTTCAATATTGTGAATGTTGCCTATGTTTTGAAGCTAAGCAATTTCAATTACCCTTCTGTTGGAACAGGATACTGACGTAGTGAATATGTGCCTGAGAGCTCTTAAAGCTCTTGCTTCCTTCCACTACAAGGAGACACATGCTGACAAAGTAGGGTTGGGATCACATGCCATCACTATTAAAGATCTGCAAGGCAATTTGCAAGAAGGCATCTTGGGTCGCTTCCTTAGATTGTTACTACAGTTGCTCCTTTTCGAGGACTACAGGTAGGTAGTTTTACTTCATGTGCATTGAGTGAAGGTTAAGGTTGATTTTTAATTAGCGAAATTCACAATTGCGCATGCATTTTTCTGATGCGTGTCTGAAGCTCAATCCTTTTTTTTTTTAACTTCCCTTGCTGTGCTTCCAGTCCTGATCTGGTCAGTCCTGCAGCAGATGCTCTCTTTCCACTGATCCTTTGTGAACAAGACTTATATCAGGTATCCTCGAATGGAGTATGTGTTTGAATTCATTTGTGAGTTTTCGGGTCAAAATGGAGGATTCACTCTGGTTACTTTATTTACAATTCACAATGAAAATGAAATGCTTGTCATGCTTCTTTTGCTTGTTAATTAATACTTGGTTTGATGAAGAAAAGGTTTCCAAGAACTTAACTCTTACATGTTAAAGAATAAGGTCTTCAGGGTTTTTAATTTGAACAATTGTTCTAATGCACATTTCAGAATTATTATGGTATACAAGTTCCAAATAGAATACAGAGTCTGATGTTTTGAATGGTCAAATAGGTGCTTAACTAGATGATTTGCAACAGCAAGACTCACATCACAGTATCTTAACCGTTAACTTTCTTAATCGTTTTTTTCCCTTTTCCTGTTGTAACTACATGCATAGACACATGCATGGATGTTTCTGTTTACGTCATAAAAATATAAGGTATTTTGAGGTTGATATGAAGGTTGCTTTTGGTGCAGAAATTAGCCAGTGAATTGATAGAGAGACAGCCTAGTCCAACACTCAAATCAAGGCTGGCAAATGCATTACAATCCCTTACAAGCTCCAATCAGCTGTCATCCATTCTAGATCGCATGAATTACCAAAGATTTAGGAAGAATGTAAATAGCTTCCTGATTGAAATACGTGGGTTTTTAAGAACAGTGTGATGTGTGCAGTATGTATTATTTTCTTTTTGCCTTCATTTTTTCTATTGTTGTAAGAGAAGTTTTGGAAATGACGGAACATTCCAGTTTACATGAGGCTAGGCAGCAACTGGAGCAAGAAAGTTAGCCGATCAGGAAGAGTTTTTGAAGGGATTTGATCCATGTTTGTATAATGTTCTATTACGATAAATACAGAAGTTTCGTCTTTATTAATACATTCCCTCTTGCAGGGTGATCTTTCTCAGTTAAGCGAAACTTTGCACGGATTTAATGAGCTTGCATTAATGATTCGTGGTTACAGGATTTTGCGATTATGTTTGATATAATTCTAGTGGCACAAAAGCTCTGATCGAAATTCACTAACCATTTTTTAAGGCACATATGAAGTCAATTAATACATGATTGGTGAGTTAATGATGGAAAGGGAATAAGGGTGTTAAATTAAGAACCAGCCGTTTGGAAACCTTAAGAAAGATTGAAATGTTCTTCAGCTTGAGGAAGGCAAAAACACAGCAACCCAAAATCAAATGCCAGTTTCCCCCCTCACCCACACACAAAATGGCCAAAGCCATGAAGAACCAAAGTAAAAAACAGCAGGAAGCTTTAGAAAGGTGTAATTTACTTAATTTGTTTAAAATGGCACATACAATCCCATGATTCTACATCTGCTTGGCCTAGCATCAACGGGGGAAGGAAACAAATAAAGGAAATTAAACTGACAACCATCTGAGAATGCTGCTCTGTTGGACCTTTTGGTGACAGCATAGGACTGGCGCATTCTATGTCTTACTTGTGCAGTATACTCTTCTTAGGAAGCTTTGGTTTCTTCAAGTTGTGGTTCTGCCAACATCAGAAAAACATTTCATGTAAGCATACAACAAGAGATTGAAAACCATTCAGCACTACAAGGCTCCCTCCACTTGCGGGATCCGCCAATAAGATACCATGACCACAAAATAACCTTTTTGAGGCCATTTGTAATAAATATTCTAGAGAGAACTATCAAAGAAAAAGTTTAAAGAAGCATAACCTTTTGTCTTTCTAAAGCATCAAAGTCTATCCTTTCCCTCCAATTGCTCTTCCGCAGCTTAATGGGCCTATTTCCAACATATTTACCTAAATCAAGGTTACAAGAAAGTCAGCACATGCATTTCAAGATTAATCTCTATTTTTGCCAAATCTCCCATCCATGTTTGACAGAAATATCCCCTCAACGCCCATATCCATTATATCAGCTGTGCAATAACAGAGATGCAGACTGTGGGAGAACATGAAAATATTTGTAACACAAACGGATTGAATGGTAAATATGTAGGGCTCACGAACCCAACTGTTGATTCCCCCACTCCCCCCGGGCCCCGGCACCCCACAAAAAAAAAAATTACATTGTTACAGTATGGCAGACACCAGAAACATGCAGAACTCTTAAGAGAAGATAAAAGTTCACTCACCATTCATCTCCTTAAGTGCTGCTGCAAGGTCAGTGGGGTTGGAAAAGCTAACAAATCCATAGCCCTTGGTTTTGCCAGTTCGCTTATCTCTGACAACCTATCATGTGGTGACACAAAGATGTAAGCAAATATACTTGGCAATCAATTATATGATAAAAAAAAATTTCAAGATGCACTACCTGGCCACCTAGCCTACATGGTTAGGGAAAAGGGTTTTGACAGAGATCAGAAGTATGAACCATAGAAAGGGAGAACCAAAAACCTCTAGCAGCAATCCAGGAGAGAAAAAGGAAAGCATTATGCCACATGCATCATGCATGCTACAAGCCAACATATCAAGAAAGAAATGCACACAGAAGGAAAAGAAAAAAAAAAGAAGCAATCTAGCAAGATAATCACAGCACTCAGCTCAAATCAATCCCCACAGAGACAATACTGAAAAAATTATGAGGAAAATTAGACAGATTATCATCCTGCAATATGCCCCAGGCTCACACATGATGATGGCTAATGGGTAGCTTAATTCCACAACTAAATTTTGAAGATCACTTTTAATTTCATATACAAGATTTATCACAAAACAACTTAAGAAAATCAAGCACGAAAAATATCCAAGTAGAATTTGCAGTGGGCCATTCAAATCTAAAGCTAGTAATAATTTGTAACTAACCCAGAGAAGCTTAATGCTGATATCTCTATATGTGTTGACTTTTTAAAGCAATAAGATTTTCTTTGAGGCATTGACACAAGAAAAGAACAAAAGTTTAACAAAAAGGTCTTCTGGTCCAACAATCCAAGAATCCAGCCAAAACATTGTCCAATGGATATGAAGAAAGTCTATTTAAATACTTAATTGAATGCTATACCAGACACTTCACAAGTTCAGCCAGTAAACAAGTCACCAAATTCAAGATACTAGCTTAGCCAGAGAACACAACATTCCTAGGGATATCAAAATGTACCCAAGACACAACATTCCTAGGGATATCAACATAGTATAGCCTACTTGAAAAATTTAATGGCTTACTAACCTGACTCCAACTTGTTCAATTCAAATCAACGGAATCAGCTATATAACTCAATTAGTCCATGAGTCATGTGAAATATAACCAAGTCAAGCTCCGGATGTCTTCCAGCTGTCCATATTCATATTAAATAGTCAAACCTAACTTTTTCTATCTTAAGGATTTCATATCCACAGTAATAGCAAAATGACAGGTTTTTCAAATATTGACATATAAAACACTATTCTGTCAAAATAATGTCACAAGCAAATGATCTTGTTCATTGGCAGCTTGCGCATTTTTGGGATGTAAATTATTCCATCAATTGGCAAGTTGCATGTCAACCATAAGTGGATTGGAATGCAAATGTAACGAGCAAAAAAACAATTTGTCATTAGAAAATTCAACAGAGTGAAACAAAAACTTACTCTGGCCATGTTAAAGGAGGGAAACCTGGAAAACGCTTTTGAAAGAACATCATCATTCACCTCATTACCAAGATCACCACAAAAAAGTCGATAATCATCTGCAAAATGTTATTAAAATTAGATTATACAGACTAAATAATGCGCATAATCCAAGAAAGACATAAGAAGAGATACAAATACAGCCTAGCAAGTAAACAAGGTCCAAAAATGCAAGAAGCAAAGATTGAGTTAGATGAGTCATACTTTCAGGCCACTCAGCAAGCGTCGGGTCCTCCCAAGTCTGGCCAGCAGCTTTTCGAGGAACTGCTTTCTTTTTGGTTTCTTGTTTGTGCTCAATCTCACTACTGGCAAGGGCTGCTTTCACACTCTCAAGAGCTTCAGGGGTAATCGTTTGTGCATCCCTTTGAAACAACTGCTGTGCCTGTTCAAATACACTTCCATATCACACACTTGAAGTATATAATATATGCGTCCTACCATTACATTCCAAAATTCTTACTTGCTTATAAATAGATGAATACAGAACTAAGTCAGCTTTAGTTTGTTGAGCAAATTACATCAAAATTACTTTTTCCCTAAATTTCAACAAATTATGATTCGAAAAACCATAAATCCCAAATTGATGCGACGAGAATCATTCAATATTAAAACAAAAAAGCAAAAAAAAAATTCATAACTTAAACGTCCGTATTATATAACCATTGTAACCTCTGATAATATTTTGACGCTAACCTGCTGATATTGAGGAAGAGAATAGACGGGTCCGACAGGGGCGGGGTAAACAGGCGCGACTATCGGTAGGACCGCCGGCGGAGCCGCGTAAGTTTGGACCGATTGCTGGAGATGAAAGGGCATTGGGAAATACGAACCATTTGCTGTTGGCGTCGTTGTCGCGTATGTGAATTGCGAAGCTGAAGAAGCCGACGTTGAAGATGGCGGGATCGACATCGATTTTGAAGCACGACTAGGAGTAATCCTTCTGTGGGATCGATCGAAATGAGGGCAAGATGAGAGGGTTCTAGTCTTCTAGATGATTCCTCCGTCCGCTCAGCTTACTTATTATTGGGATTTGTTGGACATTTTTTTAAAACAAAGGCATAAATTCCTCCTAAAATGTAAAAAATAATTATTCAATTACTTGCGTTGCATGAAATAGTGCACATGTGAGATACCCATATAATAATAAAAATATTTGCAATTTTATTAATTGAGTGCAAGCATCAGTTTTTAAGTTTAATTTAAATTAAATATAATAATTTATTTTAAATTTTACCAAATACTAAATTAAAATTAATAACATTTTAACACAAATCTAAAGAAAAAAAATTAATATATGTAAGGATCTAAAGAAAAAATTGAACACTCAGGCAGCTGCCATTTGGGAAAAAAAAAAAGTTTGTTTAAGCTGAATAATATATAAGCACAGTGTTTCAGAAGCCCAATAACATAACTTATTTAACATAAATATTAAATTTTTTTTTAATATTGGAGAAGAGACCTAAACCTAAATCTATTATTAAATCGTACGCATACTTCTTACTATTAGGCTATATTTTTGTGTGCAATATAAATATTCAGTCAAAGAATTAAAAATTAAAAATTTTCATTTTTTAAATTAAAATATTGGAAATTGAAGGTTACAATTTATTAGAAATTGAAACTGTTTTCCATCGCAACCAACGCATTGTTAATATATAATACATTTATACATTCTAATATAACATGTTACCTTTAAAAAGATATATAAAATTAAAATTGCGTTAGATTTTAAATAAATTATTAAGTTTAATGGAATTGAAAAAATTTTGAAGATTTCCACAAATTTCATTAGGATTCGAAATAAAGTTTTATGAAATTTGTAAAACTTTTTTTTATATATCCAATTAAAACTAACCTAGGGACCTAATTGAATAAATTAAAAAGTTTTTAACCTCAATTGGAAAAAAATGATTCATCTTGGCTAAAATTATTTTCTTTTTCGTTAAAATCATACTATCAAAATCAGTGAAAAGTTTGCAATAGGCAGCGTCGTTGCTGCTCGTCCCTTACCCTCAAAACAGTGGTGACCTAGTCGAAAGATCATGGGCTTCTCGTCCCTAACTAAACAATGACTGTTAAAGATGAGCAAATGGTTGAATTCGGTTCAAAATAAACTGAAAAAAAAAAATACAAGCTGAAGTTTTTTATCAATAGAACAAACTGAATTTATCTTATGAATCAAATCGAACTAAATCAATCGATTCAAACAATTTTAATCGGATTTTTCATTTCAATTTAGTTTTAAAGGTAACCAATAGATTTTTATAAATTTGCACACCTTTAGCGATAGTCTCACAGGAAAATCATATGTTTGAATATATAATTTTAATTTAAATTTAAAAATTAAAAAAAATAACTTAGCACCGTAAAATCTAATGAAAATTTTAAATTGTAGAATTGATTTGTGAATGACTCTTCTATTTATATTTAATATTTTAAAATCTAACGAAATCAGTATTTTTATAAAATCTTTTCAAATCATCAGTTTTTTGAATACCATAAACTTGTATAGAGTTTTAAAATATCATGATTGAATATCATAAAATTTGTATAGATTTCATAAAAATCTAAAGTGAATACAGTAAAATTTTAATACACTTCAAAACAATTTAAATTAAATACTATTTAAATTTTAAAATCTAAAAGAGCCATAATTCAATATCGCCTTTAGACATTATAATTGAAAAACCATACAAAAGTAGATTGCCACATGGTTCGATATATAAAATGCAAATTCACGTGGAACATTGATGAAATGAAATAAATTTGGATGAGAAAATTCAAAGTCTACAATAAAACAAGTAATTGGAATGTATAATTTGTTAAAAAATTATTAAATATAAAATAAAAGAAAATGATATAAAGTCTATTACATTCTTTTTATGTTAACCGATGATTTTGAGTTCGCAAATTTATATTAATTTAAAATTAACATTTACTGTAAAATTTGTTACTTTTAAAACTCATATATTTTAAAATTGGATCAAAGTGTTCTCATTGCAAAGTAAGAAGAGATAAAAATTAATCTTGTTGTATTAAATCTGTTCATTAATTACAAAAAATGAAAATAAATTTAAAATTAAATTGGTCTAAAAAGTTAAAATCAATTGATCCTTTTAAAAAATTTATAGATAAGACATTTTATTTTTTTTCCTTTTAATTATATTTTTAAGGAATCTGACACGACATTTAGTCAATAAACCTCTTCGCCCTTTCTTTCAATTGTTTTTAGCGTTCGGTCTGTGTTTTGCTGACTAAGCATAAATTTTAGATATATTTTTTGTCCTTTTAATCAAATTTTCGTGCAGCAGAACTCTGTTTTGCCCCTCTAGAGAAAATTTTACGCGGCGCCCTTAGATTTGCGCTTCGACATTTGCAAGGTCGCTGCGACTCAGCAGTCCACCTCACCTATCTCTCTCGCTCACGCAACAAAAACTCGGTAGACCAAACCCAAAATTTGAAAAAAAAAAATAGAAAAAGAGAAATCTCGTCAATTTCTCGCGCCTTCTCACCCCCTAATCCTAAAACAAAACTGATTTTTCAGCTCTTAAACCTTCATTGAATCCCTAATTAATTAACTATATTTCTCATATTCCCAGATTGCCCTTTTACAAAATTTTCTTTTCTTCACAGGCCTCATAAAAACTGAAACACCATACTGTTGTTTGTTATTATTATTAAGGGCACATGTCCTTGATAATAATATCAATGATAATAATAATAACAAAAAAAGAGGTAATAATTTTTCTTTTTTTTTCATATTTTTATTATGAACATTGATAAATACATGGATAAGATAAATGTTCTTCTAGAAACAATTTTCTTTTTGGTTTGTTCTTTCTTTTGTTTAGATTATTAAAGATTGGATAGATGTTTCTGGAGTTTGTTGCTGAAAAAATAAGTCTAATAATTTTCTTCCAGATTTGCCCTTACCCTTTTCCTGTGATTGAATAGAGTTTTCTTCTGGATTATTACATCCAGATTTTTGGTTCATCTCTGGTTTCAGGGTTTTTTTTCCAAAAAAAAATTTTTCTTTATTACTATTATTTTTTTTGTTGTTGTTGTCTTGTTGATGTTTGAAAGGTGTGGTGGGTCTTGTTTGTCATACATGGAATTGTGGGTGCCCTTCCAATAGCGATTTTTTTTCCTTTTTTTTTTTTTTGGCTGTAGGAAAAGTGTGCTTTAGGGTTAGGGTTAGATCTGCTACAATCTGATTCAAATTTTTTTTTAAAACAATTTTTACTTTCTGAAATTAGGTTTTAATATTTTTCTTTCTTTTAATAATATTGGTTCTTGCTTCTGAACCTGGGTGTAGTGAGAGTGGAGTTTAAGCTGCTTTCAGTGGAGTGGAATTTCCAGATTCTGGATCAGGAATATGTAAGCTCGAATTCTAATTATTTCTAATTTTGTTAATTTTGTTAATATATTTTTGTGCAATTTATTTTGACTTTTTGTGAAGACTTTGGTTGGTTCTGTGAATTTGTCATCAATTTTTAACTTCCTAGGTTTGTGTTAACTAATAGATAGATTTCAATTTCATTGTTGATTGTGAATTTTTCAGATCATGTTAATGATGGATTATGCATCTTGTCCTTGATGAAGGATTAATGTTTGAGATCTTTCAACTTAATGATCAAAACATATTAATGAGGCTCAGACAACATAATGTATTCCATGGATTTTGCTGTTTAGGTGCAAACTGATTTCATCATACATTGAAACTGAGATGCAAGTATAGCTGCTGTGTGATCAGTTCATTGTTGTCTTCCTTTTTAAAGTGTCTCTTTCTCTTCAAGGTAGTCTAATTAAAATTTCTATCGTTATTTAGGAGTTGATGCTACTTCAAGTTTCTGACATTCCAATACTAGTTGTGTCTTATATGTGCTTATGTATTAGGATTTGAACTCTCATTGCATGCATGCCTGCATTGTAGGGTGTTACTACTATATTGTGTTCCCAACCATGCTACTAGTTGAAAAGAGCAACTAATAATAATGTATTTATTGTCTTTGTGACAACAGTATTGATGGGAACTGAGCTCATGAGCCTTTGTGTTAAGGAAGAGAATGATGAAATCCCATCAGTTCCACCTGGTTTTGAATCATTTGCTGCTTTCACATTAAAGAGGATGCAAGAAAGTGAAAACCACGAAAGTCAAGACGTAATTAGTTGTTCAACCCCTGCAACTGCAAGTACTTCTGAACTACAATCAGTTAAGATGGAAATGGAGTCTGATGTTTGTTCCGACACAAAAATTACGAGATCTCTCCGACGTAGAGCTTGGATAAACTATGGACAATTGGACAATATTTTAGAGGATGAGTCTGATTCTGCAAAGCTCAATCAAGTTAGTTTTTAGTTTATTGCACTGTTATTTTTTGAATTTGGAAGGTTATAATTGTTATCTGCCTTTGGTTTTCCTTATTTCTTTGTATCTACACACCACGTCACTGCACAAGTGCTTCATGTACAGATTGTGACTTACGTATCATTTTCATTGCAGAATCTTAGTTTAAGGCCGCCCCTTCCAAAGGGGGTTATTCGTGGGTGTGCACAATGCATTAATTGCCAGAAGGTTTTTTTTTTTTTTTAAAATAATTTCTTGCATACTTATTTAATCTTTTTGTGCAGTGTGGTTATTGTTTCGTAGCTTGCTGTAGGCTTTGGCACTTGCTTTCTTGTAGACTGTCTGTCTTGAAATATAATGCAAATGATGTGTAATTCTTTCGTATAGGTAAATGCAAGATGGTATCCTGAATATGCTCGCAGGCCTGATATTGAGGATGCTCCTGTATTCTACCCTACTGAAGAGGTTTATACTGTTCCTTCTAGTATTTTAGTTGCTTCAATTTTGGATTTGATAATTCCTTAGGTTTAAGAATCAGGAATTCTGAACTTGTACATAACCATTTTCTAGGAGTTTGAAGATACTTTGAAATACATAGCTAGCATACGGCCAAAAGCTGAACCATATGGAATCTGTCGCATTGTTCCTCCTCCTTCTTGGAAACCACCGTGTCCTCTGAAGGAAAAATCTATATGGGAGGGTTGTACATTTGCTACTCGTGTCCAGAGAGTTGACAAACTGCAGAATCGAGATTCTCTGAAAAAGATGTCAAGGCTATATAACCATACTAGGAAGAAAAGGAGAAAATGTATGAGAATGGCAGTCGATGGTAGGACAGATATTGAAAGTATCTCAGGCTGCAGTGATGCTGGTGTTTGTGAGGCTGAGGGTTTTGGGTTTGCACCTGGTCCAGAGTTTACATTGAACACATTTCAGAAATACGCTGATGATTTCAAGAACCAGTACTTCAGGAAGAATGATAATATCATAAATAAGGAAGGTAGCTTGGTAGTCCTCGATGAAAACTGGGAGCCAACAGTGGAGAATATTGAGGGTGAATATTGGCGGATTGTAGAGAAAGCTACTGAAGAAATAGAGGTATTGTTTGAGAGTTGATCAAACAATGAATAATTTTATCTTTTGATTACTACCTGTACTTTCTGTTTTACTCCATCTCTCTTGTTTCTTTCTTACAAAATAAGTTGCCAAGTGAACTAGGATACTTATTCGTTATTTTGTCTTCTAGGTGCTTTATGGGGCTGATCTGGAGACTGGTGTTTTTGGCAGTGGGTTTCCGAAAATATCCAGTCAAGTTGGTTCTGATGTAAATGAACATTATGCAAAGTCTGGCTGGAACTTGAATAACTTTCCAAGGCTTCCTGGATCTGTCCTTTCCTACGAAAGTGGTGATATATCTGGTGTCTTGGTGCCATGGTTGTATATAGGGATGTGTTTTTCTTCCTTCTGCTGGGTAAGGTCCAGTGTCTCATAAACATAGCATAACCCACTGTTTTGCTTCAGGAAAAAAGAATGAATGACAGATAGGTACCTGGATAAATGTGGATTGAGAATATACCTCACAACCTTGTAACTCATATGAATGCATTTTAATGTGCTTGTGTGTGCATCATCTATATGCTAGGCCTAGGATTGTGATGACAGTTTGAAATAAATTTATTCCGTAAAAATGACTATTGAGAGGTGCACATTTCTGCCAAAAAAAAAAAAACAGAGAGAGAGACAAAAATCATTGTATTTTCCTTTTGTCAATGATTTGAAAAGGCTGTAACCCAAATTCTCCCTTCCTGTCCACTATGCAATAAAGCTGTTGAGTGACAACCAGTAGTTTAGTTTTTCAAACTTATAAGATTATGAGATACAAATCAACTTCCAACATTGGTTCTGATTTACTAAAAATGCTAAATTTATTGCTGGAATTAAATTGTTATCTAATTGGCTTCAATAAACTACATGTCTGTTTTAGACACTGATGATTACCAATTTGTCTGTTCATTTTTGTTTGATGGTATTGAAACAGCATGTTGAAGATCATCACTTATATTCACTGAATTACATGCATTGGGGTGCTCCAAAAATGTGGTATGGTGTCCCAGGAAAGGATGCCATTAAATTGGAAGAAGCTATGAGAAAGCATTTACCTGATCTTTTTGAAGAACAACCTGACTTGCTTCATAAGCTGGTGAGTAAAACTTCCTTTTCTGTGGTGTACTTTGTTAGATTCCATAAGATAAAAGATTTGCTTGCTTAGTTGTTTGGACACGTTTATTGGCTAGAAAAAGAAAATTGAGCAAAACACTTCTGGTGGTCAAATTACATTTATTACTCGGTCGCTCAGATCATGGGATCCTAGTCAGTCCTCATGGTCTTGAATTCTAAATTTTATGTTTTGAGTCTGATCTGATCGTAGTGTTATACTCGTTTCCTGCATTTCACTCAAAAACTGAAAATATTTAAAAGGTCATACTGTTTCTGCCTTTTGGCTTTCTCATTTCTTTTATCTGCTTGACATGCTCAACGTGGGATTTTCCTGGAAGTGATATAATGAATGGACATGTTTGCACCTTCTGTTTTGGTAGTTCCTAATATTCTGCCATAGTTTGTTTCTGAAAATGGAGCCCTTCCAAAAAAAGTGGAAGTTTAAAAATTCTGTTCCTCAACTTGTGGTATTTTCAACGGTATAACATTCCATAAGAGAATAGAACAACAGCATGAGATTCAATCAGTAGAGTGGAGTGTTCTATTTTATGGAAAAATTTAAATGACATTCCTTTTGTTTGTGAAAAATGTATCATCATTCATATTTTGTTTTCAGTTATCCCTTGCTCACTTGCTTCAGCTATAGCTGGTCAAAAGAAGCGTTCAGATATTCTTTGCTCTTGCTAGTTTGAATTTTTCCTCTCTCTCTCTCTCTCTCTCTCTCTCTCGCACACACACACACATTTTCCTTTAGATAACTTTTTATTTGTCAACTGGAGAAACAAGAAGTGGAAATTGTTCATAATGATGGAGTCTGACTGAAGTTGAGTTGGAAAAGAATTTGACAATCTTTCTACTGTTATCATCACGAAATGATTTAGAATAAAATCTGGAGAACCCAACCCTACCAAGTGCCACCTGGTGATGCACAACAGTAGTAAGATGACAGCATGTCGTTCTTCTGAGTGGATGATTGATAATTGACAAATTGTCTTCTACCCGAGCAGTTTGCTTTTTCCTTGATTTATAATGCTGTTGTGTTCTAATCTTGTTATTTTTGCAGGTGACACAGCTTTCTCCCTCCATACTAAAATCTGAAGGGGTGCCAGTTTATCGGTGTACTCAAAATTCTGGAGAGTTTGTTCTAACCTTTCCTCGAGCATATCATTCAGGATTTAATTGTGGTTTCAATTGTGCGGAGGCAGTAAATGTAGCTCCAGTTGACTGGTTGCCACATGGGCAGCTTGCTATAGAGCTATACCGTGAGCAGGGACGGAGAACTTCCATCTCTCATGATAAACTGTTGCTTGGGGCAGCAAGGGAAGCTGTGAAAGCTCATTGGGAGCTTAATTTACTGAAAAAGAATACAGTTGATAACTTAAGATGGAGGGATGTGTGTGGAAGGGATGGGATATTAGCAAAAGCACTCAAGGTAAAGTTCAGCTTTTTTGTTTCTTTTTACGTTTGGCCAATTGTCATAGTGGAACACTTTGCAATTTGAAGTTCATACAATTATTTATTAGAGATTCTGGATCCTTATAAATCAAAATGTAGATGATAAGTTTACAGCTTAGCAAGGTGTAGATGTAGATGTGTGTGGGTCAGTCCTACATTGGTTAAATACAAAAAGAGTATATGCCATATAATGCAAAAGGTGAATCAACCAAAATGCTTAGGCCATTTTGTGTTAAAAGCAAGCTCAACTCATTATAAGCCCAAATTATTAAATGAATTAATGAATTTAACTAATTATTCCTAGGGACCACAATTTATCATGGAGCCAGAGCCTGGGACCTAGACCCATACTGCACAAGGGAAGTTCTAGAGTGGGTTTTACCACGATGGGTCCATGTTGGGCCATCATTTGCTTTTCAAGTAGCAAGTTGTCATGTGAGGGAATGTGGATGTGTGTGGGTTTATCCCATATTAGTTAAATACAAAAAAGAGTATATGGTATATGATGAGAAAGATGAACCAACAAAAGTGGTTTAAGCCATTTTGTGATGAAGGGAAGATCAACTCATTATAAAGCCAAATTAGTAAATGAACTAATGAATTAAACTAATTTCTCCTAGGGCCCAGAATTATACTAGGATTACTGGAGTAACTTGAACATCTTAGCTGGAGTCCTATATTATTAGAGAAAGATCTCTAGATGAAGAGAGAAACGAAGACTATCATTGTGGTGGAAACAAAGAGTTTTAAGAGTAGATATTCAAATAATTTGTTTTTGTTCTTAAGTTTTTCTGGATCAAATCATCTGATCTTTTCCTCAATCTTTTCTGGAATTGTGAACTAGCAGGCCTGGATTTGGGATCCTAGTCCAAACTCTAATGCTTACATTTGGTAAAAACTTATGTGATATGGCATTGTTTGCTAAAAACTTGTCTGATGTGGTTTTCTGTTTAGGCTAAGTTAGTGGGCTGATGCTTATTTCTATGCAGTAATTAGAGTTTGTACCTAAACTCACTAGGTATATTCATGGCCAACTTTACTGTGTTCACCTTCATATTTAGTCATTGAGTCGTTAATGCTTCCCAGATAGAGCCCTTAATATTAAGTAAGAACGTGCTGAAGAAGTTGGAACTGTGAATATGCAAGCAATAAAACAAAGATCATTAGGAAATATCATATTGAACTTTGTTTTGATTTCCTTTTTACTTTGGCTTTGTATTTTATCTTATTTTATCCTTGTATAGGAGCGTGTGGAGATGGAGCGTATGAGGAGAGAATTTCAGTGCAACTCTTCATCGGTACGGAAGATGGAGAGCAATTTTGATGCATCTAGTGAAAGGGAATGCATTGTCTGTCTTTTTGATTTGCACTTGTCTGCAGCAGGATGTAGTTGTTCTCCAGATAAGTATGCATGCTTGAATCATTCAAAGCAGATGTGTGCGTGCAGTTGGAGTACCAAATTTTTCCTATTTCGCTATGACATCAATGAATTAAATATCCTTGTTGAGGCATTGGAAGGAAAATTGAGCGCAGTGTACAGATGGGCAAGATTAGATCTTGGACTTGCCCTGACATCTTCAGTCTCCAGAGAGAGTTCGCAAGGTTGTAAGTTATCATATTTTCGAGAAGGAGAAGCATTTAAAGAGGTGAGATCAAAACCATCAATGGACCTCCTGAAAGACTTGGATGGTAAAGTAATCTCTGGGAGAATAGCAATGACCTCAACTAAGATGTTTGATGAGATTGCTTCTTTAGAGGAAAAGTCACCTCCTGAAGCTGCAGCTTTGAAAAGCACAAAGGCATCATCTATATCCTACAGTCCTTTTCCAGTGATTGAGAAGCAAGCTCATGATTCGAAGTTAAATAAAGAAGGATCTATCCTTTTCCCCGCCAGTTTAAAAACATCAGTCTGCCATCTATCTCAAGAAGACACGTCTTACGCTGGTGACCACACTTCTGTGGGACGTGGAATAAAAAAACCTTCAACTTTGGGCCATGATACTGTTATACTTCTCAGTGATGATGAAAGTGATGAGCCTGAGGAACCAGTTGTGAAAAGAGCAAAAGGAAATTCTGTTCTGAAGCATTCTGAGATCTCTGAGAGGCGATCAAGCTCTGGTGATAGCCTGTTTAATGAAACTAAAGATTCAATCTTAACTGCACCTTTGTCTGATGCAGCAGTGATCAATAAAATTAATGTCAGTTCTTCCCCTGACAGAAATAGGAATAATTCTTTATTTGTGCCTGTCCAATTGAAGGCCGACCACCATCAGCATAATGAAAAAGTTCTGGGATCTAATTTGGCAAATAGTTCTTGCCATCCTGGCTCTAGGAGTGCAGGAATTGGTAAGAATGTTCAGTGTCCTTCAAATATGGGAGAGACTTGTAAGGGTCAATATATGGCAAATGCTGGGTGTCAGCATCCACAGAGGTCTAGCATTGCAAAACCTAATGATGAGGATAGGCTGGAAGTAAATGCCACCCTAAATCCAATGGAAAACTCGAGAGCTATGGCAGGTAGCCCATCTTGCTCACAAAATAATTTGGACCGGTATTTCCGCCAGAAGGGTCCCCGCATTGCTAAGGTAGTGCGGAGAATTAACTGCAATGTTGAGTCTCTGGAATTTGGAGTTGTGCTTCCGGGAAAGTTATGGTGTAACAGCCAGGCAATTTTTCCGAAAGGTATGTTCCACATGTTTAACTTACAGAGATCAGAATGTCCAAGAGTAGTTCTGTTGGAAAAATGGAGTGAAAATTATGAAATTTTCTCTGTATGATGCAGGATTTAGAAGCCGGGTTAGGTACATAAGTGTGTTAGATCCAACAAATATGTCTTACTATATCTCAGAAATTCTGGATGCAGGACGAAATAGACCTCTGTTTATGGTAATTCCTAATCTTTTTCCTATTATCTGTAGTGTCATAAAATAAGACAAAGTACTCTAATTCTTTTATCTTTAATTTCCAAAAAGGTCATGGTTATTTCGGCTCTCCTTGGACTTGATAAAACTCTTAACAAAATAAGAAACATCGGAATGTTAGTACCCCTTAACAAGGCTTTCTGAATATTTCTTGTGATAGCTTATGGCTTGTAGTTATACGTAAATACAATGTGATTATAGATGGCTGTGGGGTGCATGTAAATTTTGAAATCATCTGACAGCTGCTCTTAAAGTACCAAATTTCACGGGTCATTATCATGGAACTTTTAGTCAGTAATGGAATTTCTCTTTGGCATATCAGAAAATGATTTACTGCACTTCCTTCAAGAATCGAGATAAATTTCTCTCTTGATTAATGTTAACTTTTTAGTGCTACTCAGAGCCTGGAAGTGATGTTTGTGAAATTCTCTTAGAGAAAGCAATAGAACCATGGAAAGTCGTGTTGACATCTTTGTTGTTAGTTTTGCATCATGCAGAATTACATTTTAATGCTTATAGAATTAATTTATGTTTTAACATTTTTTAGGTTTCCTTGGAGAATTGTCAAAATGAGGTATTCGTTCACGTTTCAGCGGCCAGATGCTGGGAAATGGTGAGAGAGAGGGTGAATCAAGAGATCACAAAACATCATAAAATGGGAAAAACAAACTTGCCACCTTTGCAACCTCCTGGAAGTCTTGATGGCCTTGAAATGTTTGGGTTTTCTTCACCGGCAATTGTACAGGTAAGTCAACTGTGCAAATTTAATTGGCAATTCTGAATTTTAAATTTTTTTTTTCCATTTGTCTTGTAACAATTTTCTGCAAATTTTATTTTTATTTTTGACTTTTTATATCCTTATGAAACAAACACTTTGCTTTGTAAACCTAAGAACTTGATTACATTAAATAGGCCATAGAGGCATTGGACCGAAATCGAGTCTGTACAGATTATTGGGATTCAAGACCCTACTCAAGGCCTCAAGGTCAGATTCCACAACATTCGCAGCCTAAAGAAAATGGAGGAAATTTCCAGGGGAAATTGGATGAACAAAATAATAATAATGGCACCACCGGGAGCAATCCCCTAGCAGACGGAGTTGGTATGGTTCTAAAAAGTCTATTCAAGAAGGCAAACCCAGAAGAATTGAACTCACTGAGTCGAAGTCTAAATGATGGTAAGCCAATGATTGATCAAGGCTTAATAACAAGACTTCTTAACGAAGAGATTCACAATCGACTTAGATGATTCATTAATTTGATCTCAACAGGCTGTGAGATTAAAATTTTCCGTTGCAATTTTTTTTTTTCACTGCTGTAAATACAAAATTCTCACATTCACGTCGCACATACGTCTCCATTCAATCTACTCAATTTTTTTAGCTAGAGGAAAAAAAAAACAGTAGTAAAGCAAAGAAAGGTTTTCTCGGTGTAATTCTTGTCCGCAGTAACTATTCTTGACATACTGGATTTTTGTGATGTGATGTCCACTGTCCTTTTGTAGACAGGATACAATAAGCTTACAGGTTTTGACGAGGGAAATTGAAAACAAATGACATATCCTCGGAATGATGCTAACCTTTTGGACTTCTCAAAGGATAAATATTCAAGGACCATTTTTTCTTTTTCACCTTATCTTTTTCAGTCATTATACCTTTCTTTTTTTCCTTGATTCACTGGGAGTTCAAAACCCATATAATCGAGAAGATTTGAATTCCCTTTTTTTATATAAATGGAAAGACTGAATTAGCATTGTTTATCTAATTTGGGCCCATGAACCGTTTTTATACAAATTAAATGTTTCATGGGTGAAAAAGTTTCTTTTTAGAATGGATTCATAATTTATTGAATGAAAAGATAATTATAAAATGATACTATATATTATTACTCAGTAATCAAATCTTGATATTATTATTTTATTAGATAAACTGGGTCAAGCCAGGGCTAAAATGAATGGGGATGTATATATGCTGTGTATTTATTCCTTTTGGCATTTACTCCCTTAATTGGCAAAATGAGAGAATAGGAAACCTGATTCCTTTCTTTAAAATAGGAAGCAGAAGTCCATCTAATCCAACGGACAGTAAAAATAAAATCCACGTGGACGAAAATAACAAGGGAACGCAGGATACGAGGCTCCCGACATCCAGTACATGTATCCACGTGGGCGCTACAGGTACGTTGGGGCCAGCAAGGAGAGTGCACGTGTCAAGTGCTTGGTAAACCGTAGATTGCGGGATCTTTATTGTACGGACAGATGTAGGGGTTCGTGCTTTTGTATGTATGACAAAAGACAAATTGGTTTCGGTGGTTGGGCTTCTTTTCTCTTTTCTTATTGTTGCCCTTCGGCTATTATTGGCCACTTAGATCGTACCTCCGCCCATAGTTAACTGCGTGTTCCTAATAATATATGGATATTCAAAAATACCTACCACCGTTTAAATTTTAATGGTAAATATATACATGATTTAATAATAAAATAAATTTGTATCTCCATCCGCTAATATTGAAAAAAATATTCATCATCATATTTTCAATATAATAACAATAGTAAATAATATTTCACTAAATGGAATAACCATTTTATTTTTTATTATCCTATTAATGGGTTAAGCAAACAAGAATTATGGAATTAGAATTTAAAATTGATCACAATTTCTAAAAAAAAATGAAGTTGTTTTTGATGGGTCAAAATAATATAATTAAGACATAGTTTTGAAAGTGACAAAATGGGTTGGCATTATCAGGTTCGATGAACTTATTTAATACACAACATTAGTAGGATCAACACGAACACTGTCATTTTATAATCATGTTAACACAAATCGATTAAAATTTGACATATATGGAACACTCTTTTACAACACAAATCGATTTTTGATTCGACTCTGATCCATTTAATTTATTTCGATATTAAATTATCATAATCCATCTCGAACAATATAAAAGAATAACATAATTGCAAAGAAGTTTTAGAGGGCTACCAAAGAGTGCGTGGGGGCGCCCATGACTGAGTATACGCAGTTGATAATATGAAGGTCGATGGGGTTTAGTGCATGCATATGTCAGGTCATATATCCTTTTTCTTTTCTTTGTAATTAGGATTATAAATTGAGATTCAAACCCTAATTACCAGAATAGAAGAAAGAAATAAGCAAGAGCAAAAGTTGAACTTTCAAGAAGTGATGGAAAAAGAAAGGAAGGAGCCCACCATTAGGTTAAAAGTATATGATTCGAAGACTAAATTTCTTTCTGCAACATTCAATGGCCTTAAATTAACCAATTTTTTTTTATTTTACGTCATATTAGACCAATTGATTGTACAACTTTGAATTTTTGAGCATTTAATTTGATAGCAACTGAAATTTCGGCTACCCAATTTTATAATCACACCAATTGGTAGAACTATTTTGATAAGTTGGTTTGCTTTTGCTTAAATTAAGGATTATATTAGTAATATTATAAATATTTTTCCAAATAATAAGTTATGTAAGAAAGTGCACAATTAACTAAATCCTTCACAATAATACTCTAATAATAAGTGGAGATTAGAAAAGTGTTGTGTATTTTCTACAAATCAGTAAATGTTACAGATTCAAATGAAGCAGAATAGAATTTTTGGCAATCCTATACACGATTGAAGTTTTCTCTTTCTCGCATTTGAATTCTTACCGTTTACTAGTTGAGTCTAATTCAAAGAATGCGATTGGTCGGATGTTAAACACAAACAATAGACCTTGGTGTTGGTGGAAACAAATTTAATAGGTTGGATCGTTTGATCTTATTTTTAGTATACATTGTTTTTCATCGTGTTAAAAAAAGCAAGAATAATTTTGCAGATGTGTCAGCTAAAAAAGGAGTTTATTTCAATTATTTATTCTCTTACCTCGAGTGAAGTTTGTATTGTTTTGATTTTTTTTTTATCTAATATTTTCGGATTAGATTAATTTATTTGGAGTGAGCCTATTAACTCGAGTTCAGACATTTGAAAATATTAAATTTTTTTCTGAATTTATAATAATTAAATTGCCCTAAAAAATAAGTGAAGAGGGAGAGAGAGAGAGAGAGGGTTTTCTTTTATTTATTGACTTGTACTATGTATGCATGATTAGGAGCATAGAAGAAAGGAGAATTAAAAGAAATTTTTCTTTCTTGTCTCACAATTGACAATTTTTCTTTAAGCAAATAGAAGGGAAAAGGAATTTAATTATTTCTATTTCACAAAATTTAATTTTATTATGCTTCAACTTATTCCGAGAAAGATAAATAATTTCTAAATTCTCCTAAAAAAATTATTTAAATTCATAAAAAATCGCCCAAATGTATTCAACAGATGATTTTTATAAAGATAAAAATCTATGAAAAATATATTTATTGGAAAGAACAATTATGAACACGTAATTCACATAAAAAAAAAACGAACATGCTGATTGAAAATCAAAAAGAAAAAAATAAAGAATTTTTCATCCTTAATTGAGATTTGAAGATTTGAAGGACAAGGAAAGAGTGAGACTTTCCATTATTTTATTATTATGGTTTTGTAGCTCATTTCTTTTCAAGTAAAACTATAAAAATTATTTACGCCTCCTTCACCTCAATTCAGATCACTTAAGTTTTCTACAGTATTGCTAAATACAGTCGACATCTCGTTCTATCATTGATCACATTTTTCGTTTTTCAACTCTTAGTATCAATTATCATTTTATGAACAAAAAATCTAATTTTATATGTATATATTAACTTTGATTAGACCTAAATTAATTTTTTTTACTGAATTTGTCTTAAATCACAATATAAATAAGTTACCTCTAATGATTAATATCTAACAGCTAACCAACGACTAATAAAATACCCGACAACTACTACAATCAAGCAATCAGCTTTAATTGTAAATAAGCAGAATTATTTCCCCAGGAGAATCAACTTCAATCTAATGGGATAAATATCATGCATTTCATTGTTTCTGTGCACTTCTTATAATTTCCCATTTCCTGAATTTTTATATTTTTTTCTTCTAAAACGTGTGATTAAACTGTTCAATTAATCCATAATTCTATTAAATGTTCTCTTTAACTTCTTTTTATTCACTTTCGTGTATATAAGAAAATTTTCTCTTTATCTGAAAAAAAAATCAACAAAATGAAAAATAACATAATCAAGATGAAATTCAGAGTCGAAAATGTAATGGACAAATGGAAAGATATGGTCAACAAAATTTATCCTTGTAAAATAAAAAATTCAACCATCGAAAAGAAAATTTTGAAAGAAAACTCAGATACCAACAATGTGATTATGCTTTTAATTTAAAGGCATAGCTGTGGAGGTTTTTCAAAAGTTTGCGATGGCAATTATCACACAAAGAAGTAAAAGAAAACCATACATACACAGAAACACATAGGAACGTTATGCTTCCATATCATATATATATATGCACGTGCAACTTATAAGACTCCTATATATAATAATTGCAACGATGGAGAAATTCCATGAAGAAATACAATTAAAGAGATATATGTTATTGTAAAACCCTAGCTTTCTCAACAGATATATCTCCCCATCTCTTCATACATATACTCACTGTCAAAAATCAAACTAAAGGGAGCCACAGAGGGGAAAAGAGCAGAATAAGTAAGATGAGAAATACATATCCATAAATCTATCTCAACAACTTCACACACAAATTGGAAAAGGAGAGAGAAGAGAAATCAAACAAAAAGCAAGAAGAGAAGTTTTATGTAACAAGAAAAGGATATGATATAAGAAATCAACTTATAATTATATTATTAAGCTTTATTTTTAACTAAAGGACAATTAAAATTAAGCCTATGCAACCCAAAAATTAAGGAAAATAAGAAAGCTAAGAGAAACCCTAAATTTGATTGTATCTAAATGCCATAAAGAAATCCATTAAATTAATTAATTAATTAGACAACCCTAATGAGTATGATTTATTTGTGATCCTGATCCTATAGTATAGTTTGTGGAGCTAACACATGCAATTTGCTAAAATAATTTACTTACTATCAAGAAGAAATGACTGCCATGTAACCAAACTATTAGAGCATCTCTCTCCTTAATATTTTTTTCAAACAATATTAAGCAGCAGCCTTCAAGGGTGTGAGCCTAAAACACAAATATAATATAATCCCATTAGGACAATCCAACATTAGCCAAACAAGCAAAGTAATTTAATGGCATTGTCGGACCAGGTGGATTATAAAATTTGGCAACCAAATTCCCGATAACACATTTCTAAATGTATTTCATTGTTTTGTAACACATGTGTTTTTGGTTGGCATCAATATCAGAAAAGCTGAATCTAAATTTTTGTCTTTTAGCCTAAATATAGAGTCCATCCCGTCATCTTTAGATGGATAGCTAACTGATCAATTTCACTCTTCATAGGCTCGTGAACTCCCACCATTGGGAATATTTCATTTTCTAGGTTAATTCTTTACAAATAAAGATAATTATATGCAACTCTGCGATCTATAATTTATAATACTGTCTGTTACTTGTGATGTTTCTCATCCAAATCAATTATTTTCAGGCATACTAACTTAACTGATGGTCTGTACAATTCACTGTTAGAATGTTTTATTTAAATACTGTTTGTGTAATATTTATATACAGTACTCGATATACATATATATGTATATATACTAGAAGTCAATTGATTTTGATTTCTGTTTTTTCAGTTTTTGCACAGAAAAAAATTTCCAAATCTATTCAGAGAAGAAACTTAAACAGCAAATGCTAGTTAAGAGATTAACAAGAGCACATATATACACAAATACTTAGATTATATATATAAGTACAAATCCATTTAATTTAGCATAATTTTTCTACTAATATATAAATCTACTATCATGATTTCCTACTATTACTGCCACTACTTAGTAACTTGGTACTAGCCAACCTCATTGGAAGGCACTGTCCCATAAAGAGCAGTTCCAATGGTACCCACAAATGTGAACATATGTTCTTAGAAAGCAAAGCAAAGTTCATTATATAACCACATTCTTTATGAAATATAAATAATAAGAGCAGCCAAAGAAAAAAAAAAATACCCATATATGATCCTTCCATTAGCCTGCACTTGAATCATGCGGCGGTGCTGGCGGCGGTGCTGTTGAGGTTGGTTTGGGTTTAGGCCTTTTTCGCTTCTTCTCATAACTAACACCTCTTGCTTTAGCTTGAAAATCCCTAACTTCTCTTAGATAAATCCTTACAGCTCTTGCACCAAATGGGTTTCCTTCAGGTCTCCCTCCATGTTCTTCATACGCAGCTCTGAGCCGTCCGATGAGAGCGTCGAGGCTTCCCCATGCTTGCCGGAGAGGGCAAGGACAAGGTGCTGGTGGATTGGGAAGACCAAAAAATGGACAAGTTTGATTATGAACTTTAGTTTTACCAAATTGATCAAGATATCGAAGAAATTCAAGAACATGAGCTCCACTACACATAGGAAGTGAAAGAGGAGGCCTGTGATTCCTTAAGTACTGGCAAAAAGTGTTCCAGTCTCTGCGTTTCTGGTTTTCATAACGACTTGGAGTTGAAGATGGGGATGTGGTGGCTGTTGCTGTGGCGGAGCCGGAGGAATTTGTCGTGGCAGTGGTGGTGGTGATCTGACCACCCATTATCGAGCTTGAAAAATTTGGATTCGTTGAAGAAGAAGCTAAATCCATGTAAATTAGGGTTTTTCTTTCCGTCTTTATCAAGATCTTAATGAAAGATTTGTAGTTCTTTTCTAGGGTACCTGTTCTGCTTTAACGGTACCTGCAACTGCTCGTACTTCCTTCTTGTTTCGAAGGTGACACAAGAAAGAACCCTAAAAAAGGATAGAAGATAGTATTTCGTTTTCTCTCTTTTTTTTTTTTTTCTGAGATTTCGAGGATGAAGTGAAATGAAAGAAAAGCGAAGAAGCTTTGACACTGTTATATAATAATCCTCTTTGCCCCTGCAAAAATGGGTGTGTCTATTTCTTCGAAAATAATAATAAAAAAAACACAAGAATAACCAAAAAGGGATCAGCTAGGAAGAATTTGCATGGCTAGATTCTTCAAAATAGAAAGATAGAGAAAGAAGGAGGTTGAGAATTTGATGTGGGTATAAAGAAAGAAAAGAAAGAAGATTTCTAATTTTTTTGTGTTGAAGCAAAAGAAAAGATTCTGAATAAAGAATGGGTTTCTGCAGTCTGCAAGAAAATCTTTAAAGACTGCAGTTATTGAGAGATGATTTCTGAAATATGCTTAAAGAGAAGATCAGATCATCAGATTTTCTTTCCAGGAAAAGAGCAAGCAACTCAAGTTCTCACTGTAGATAAAGTTAGAAAAAGGGAGAGTGCGAGTAAGTGAATGAAAGAGAGAGAGAGTCAAATAGTCTCGTTGGTTCAGATAATAAGTTGAAAGAGGACAAGAGAGTGTTTTGTTTTGCTATAATAGGACATGCTTGGCAGCGAGCAGAATTGATGGTGACCTAAGAGCCACAACACAAAATATGCTATCCCTCTCATTTCCTTTCTTTATGTGCGTGTATTTCACTTTCCTCTAAAACTAGAAATTCTGATAGCTACTAAACTTTCATTTCTCCACGAACCTTCTGAGCAATTGCTTCTTCAATTCACTTCCAAATTCTTCTACACCTTGCTTTTATATCTTCTATTCATCCTTTCACTTAATTAAACTTCGTTTGAATAATTAGCAAATGGTTGAATATTCCAGCGTTAAAACACGTGTATAATTTTTTTTATTTCATCTCTATATCATGCTAGAACGATAAATGTATATGTTGTAAATTTTATTTGAGGAAATGTGAATAATTTGCAAATGCAAATAGGAGGCTGGGAGTAGGGAAATAGAAATAATGCAAGTTGCTTTCTTTTCTTTTCTTTTTTTTTTTTCTTTTTTCCCCCTTTTCTCCAGTGGGTATTTTGACAAGAATGCGTAAAGATGATGTGTCTTCATAAAGTGTTTTCCTTTCCCTCTTTTATTATTTTTTTTTTTCAATTTGGAATTATTGGTTTTTACTACCAATTGATTCTCGTCCATGTACAGGTAAAATTGCAGTAACTAAAGATTATTACTCTGCAACACCAGTTTAAGACAAGACTGTACATTTGCGGAATCATTAATTGACCCCAGCTCCTCGTCCTCCCAAGAACCACGAGGAGAAACCACCAAATAGTTTTTATATAGATCGAAGAAAAATTACAATAGTTTATATATTTATTTTTCATATATTCATAATAGTTTGACTGTCATTTATTTTTAAATTTTTTTGAAAAAATCCATATTCTAATTGCTATTATTAAAATTTTAGAATCCTGAGCTCAATTACAATGAGATTGTTAGCATTTTATATATTAATACATATTATTATTTAATTAAAGCGCACACACTAAGAAAGAAATTTCAAAACTTTATACCTTTTAGAATTAAAAAGATAAATTAAATATAATTATTTTATAAACTAAAAAGATAGAATTAAGATTCTTGTGAAAATAAAATGAACTACGAAGGCATGACATTAGAATTAATGAATTGCATGTCCTCCTGTGCAAAGGCAGACAAATCATTTTAATTAAATAATAATCATAGATCTCTGAGAGGAGAGAAAAAAAGAATTTAATTAATTAGAAACATTTATGAGGGTGGTGTCATTTCATTTTCAATCTTGGACAAGGTTAGGTATTGACTCATTTATGAACGTAGATCAATCACTGCACTATAGGGTAAAACAAGTATATCCATATCCACAAAAGAATATGAAGGATACAGGTAAAAATTTTAATGCAGAACAGTAAAGAAAAAAAATAATAATTATATATCCTCTCGCTTTGAATGCACGTATCAGGAAAGGAAGACAGAGCCATGTTTTTCGAAAAGAAGGCCTACAAATATAAGGCTATAACCTTCTACTTTGGGTAAGAGCAAGAAACAGATTTCCTACCAATAAGGTTTCATGCCTTCCAAGAGGGACGGCCGAAAGAACGTTCACAGACATCCCTGCAAATTTAAGAATATGGGATTTATTAATTAATTTCGATAATTCCTAATTACAGTAAACCTCCATTTTGCTAAAAAAGGGAAAAATGTAAAACACTGGGTGGTTGCTGCTTGTTCCATTTTCAGGGAACAAAATGATTCCAGTTATACCAGATTTTTTAAGCAATTGTTCCCCCTCTTGCAGCCATTCTAAGGTAAATAATATAAATCCAATAACCAAACAAATTTTAAACTTCTCCTTTTTGTATTAAAAATATTTTTTTTTCAAAGTTAATTGATTTATAACTTCTTATTTCAATTACAACTTAAAAAAAATATTTTTTTACTATTGACTTGCAAAATTTATTTTTACTATCGCAGGACTTTATATTTTCAATTATCAGTCAACTAATATTCTTCTTCAACTAGCTCATGATATCACTGGAATAACTTATTTCAGATAGCTAATATTATAAATTTAAAAAATAAGATTGATGATCAATTTATTTCTTTTTTCTTTTTTCTTTTGATTGGTCAATAATTCAATATCAATAATTTCTTTTCTTATACAGCAAATAATACAATAACTTTTTTACTTTGTCAATTAGTGGATTAATAGTAAAGGGAATATTAAAGGGCCCACTGCCCAGAAAAGTTTCACCGCCCAGTAAAAGATAAGAAAACTGTAAAAGTGAAAAGAGGTTAAAAACATCATATTTAGAGGAGAGAAAAAAAATCAGTAGATTGTGTTTGCATGATGTGATTGTAAATTTCAAAACCTCATTGGATATGATCATTGCTTACCAGTAAGGTTAGGTGTCTGCCTAGAATAGATAAGTGAAAATGGTAGAAAAAGGCAAGTCTGAAAGGTTCCATTTAGAGTAACAAAAACACCATCCCTGCATTTGGGATCTAAAACCTAGCTTAGCTGTTGGTACCAAGGAACTGGTCTGCTGCTGCTAATTAGGGCAAAACTATGTGATAAAAAAATTGAACCCACGAATATACTATGTAAAAAGAGAGGTCACGGAGGAAAAAATATTTCTAGGTTTTTCATTTTATTTTTCAACGATGTTTGAATCAAACATGATATATGTATTTCCTATCCTATATTGTTTTGGTCAAAGATTGGGGAACAAATATGTCCAAAAAAGTACCCAAAAAGAAAGCAAAAGAAGTACACAACAATGGCAGAGAGATGATAATTCATAACTCAAAACAATCAAACAAACAAAACCATCAAAACCCACGATATTTTTTATATATAAGCAAGAAATTTCTGTACATTTTGTCTTGAATTATACTTTTCTTTCAGTAAATTACTAATATCATCTTCCCTCCTTTGTTATTCTCGAAAAGACCCCAAAAAAAAAAAAAGAAGAAGAATATTTTAAAAAGAGAAAATTTTAGTTTTTGGAGTGAGCAGAAGTTCATTATTGAGTAGAGGAAACGAACCCATAACCAAAATTTTGTACAGTTTGATTTTACTCAGTTTTGAATTAGAAAGGTATTTAGAACTATGTTTCAATGTTTGAATTAAAGATAATGAAAAGCAACAAAATTTGGGAACCTTCAAAGCAATTCCTTAGCCTAATTTCAATTATTTATTAGGTCCCATCTCATTCAAGGAGACATATATGAGAATAAAAACCATACCTAACTTCATATGCTATGTCTTTTGTTTATATATAGTTACTAAAATCTTCAAACTTAAGTTTGAGATGTACAAATTAACATAAATCACATGTAGTAAGTACTCAAACCTTATTGACAATAAAAGCATTTTACCCTTAAATCAACTTTAAGTAAACTTCCCATTACTCTCTAAGGATAGACATATGCAAGAAGCAGCATTTGCAATTAAAGACTCCATAAAAAAAATGAAAAATGAAAAAGAAATGAGAATTTACTATTTTCCATTTCTTCTAATATAAAAAGATCACGAGTTGAAAATGTAATAACGAGACAACCAACAAATTTAAAAATTTACATTTACATTTACAACAAAAAGCCCAAACAAGGCCCATTTGATAATAGGGCTGCGCTATTTCATTTTACCCGTGGCAGTTTCAATTTCAGCTCTATAGGCCCACCAGAACCCATGCACACAATTTTTTTTTTTTTTTTTAACAAATTTTATAGTTTGCAAATTCACACAATTCCATGCTATTAGATTTCTCCATTTTCATTTCAAATAGAACCCACGAGAAATTAATTTGAAAATAGATATATCTTCATCCCATTGATCGTATTTTTCCAGATGGGTTTTATGTTACACAAGTAATCCACAGGGGAGGATTGGCGAAAGTTTATTTCTTCAACAATTTTACATAACAAATGAAAATGAGCTTACTTGCCATTTTCAGCTTGCACCCCTGTCAATACTTGCTGCAATTTCAAACCAGCAAAAAATATGAGCTGCAATTTTCAGAATCAAGCAAGCTTTTAAAGATGGAGATCGAGGTGACATCGATTACCTGAAAGCATGACAAAGTGTACTGCACATCACTTGCTGAGATTTGATGGTGAACAACAATCCTAAAGCTGACCAAAGACATAGACACATTATATCATATGCAAGATCATAGAAATTAAGATCTCATGAATCTAGAGTAAGATTAAGGCTGAAACTGACCTGAATGGACCCTCTAGCATCACAAGTACACCATGTTGTTCCAAGCTCTTGCATAATTTTTCTGCTGTAAATTTTGAGCTCTCTACTACGTCCACATACAACTGATCAAACAAAAAAGAAGGAAAGAGTAAGTATATTACTTCGTTCAAATTCTTTTACTGAAACGTTTAACATAACGGAATTATGCCAATCACACGTTTGCTCATATTTCATATGCCAAACAAAGAACAAACTGTTGAAAGGAAAGGTTAAGATTGGTTGGCTAAAGAATGTCAAATTGGTTACTCTTTGGTCAGATTAAATTTCAATTCTGAAGTAAAAGAGCTGCAACTCAAATTATAAGCATTGTGATAGATACATACGATATTGGTTTCTACTGCAGCAACATCCACTCTTAGTTCCTTAATCTGATGCAGTCCCTCTAGAAAAAAAAAATTCAAAGAATTTACAAATTAGAGTAATCCTTTGCAAAGCAAGGGAGGGAACATAAAACCGAGCATGTAGATGTTAACCTGCTATTGTCTTGGCTTTCTTGTGATCGTCCTCAAGCTTTCCGACATTCTCTTGTACAGCAACTAAAGCAGCAGCACAAAGTATACCAACCTGCCTCATCCCACCACCTAATGTTTTCCTTAGGATTCTAGCCTGAAATAGCAAATAAATAATTGTTTTTAGGCTATTCTTGGCAAAGAGAGTAAAAGAAAAAAGCTGGCCTTTGACCTCGAAGCAAATTTCAGTTAATACCTTAGCGATAAAGCTTTTTGAACCAACGATAACTGATCCAACTGGTGCACCTAAACCTTTTGATAGGCATACCTGAATCAAATTTTAAGGAGATACATAAAAGATATGCTATAACATACTGAGTAAGACAATATTATTCATTTTAAAAATTAGATAAAGAAATGACATGATTGAAAAATATCTCATTTATACCATACCGAAACTGAATCAGCAGCTTGAACAAGCCTATGAACAGGAACTTTAAGTGCCTGAAAGACAGTTTTCAGATTAGATACTGAAAGAATCGGCCAAACACATCTTTAATGCTTTAAAAGTTCTTTTTTTTTTGAAAAAAAAAAAAAGAAGAGAAAAAGCAGCTCAGCAAATTAACGTAAAAAATAGAACAGTTAATAAGCTGAAATGGCAGCTCTAGATGAAATCTCTCGCAGGCAGATCTCCATATGTGCAGAAAATTAACACATAGTTAAAAGGACAATTTTATTCTTTTACTCACAGCTGCTGCATTGAAAATGCGAGCCCCATCTATGTGAAGCTTCAAACCGTACTTTTTAGCTAATTCTCCAACTTTATCTGTATATTCTACAGATAGGCATCTACCACCACAGCTGCTTTGATTTAAAAAAAAAATTTCATAAGATATGATGGACATGAAAAGTTACAGAATAAACTTCTTTCTGGGTAAATTGAAAAGGAAGAAAACAACAAAAATAATCAAACAATAAAATCATTAATTATTCAATCAATCACCACAAACTACGAATAAATTTATGATGAAATTAGTACTTGGCATGTGAATTTTCCAAACAGATGAGCCTAGTAGTTGGATACACAAGCTGCCATTTCGGATCTCTAATGGCAGCTTCAATTAAATCGATATCCATTGTTCCATCCTTGTTATTCTTCACTGTCCTTGGATGCACACCACCAAGTGTTGAAATGCCTCCATTCTCATATATGTGGATATGAGAATCGTGTCCGAGGATGACTTCACTTCCTCTAATGTCACAATGCACAAGCACACTAATAAGGTTACCCATAGTGCCTGATGGAACAAATAGAGCTGCTTCCTTGCCCGTAATTCTGGCCATTTCGGTCTCCAATCGTAAGGCACTTGGGTCATTTCCCAGAACATCATCATCAACCTCAGCTTTTGCCATAGCTGCTCTCATCGCTTCAGTTGGTTTAGTGACAGTGTCAGACCGAAGATCCACCGTTCTTGTTACCATTTTCACTGAAAGCAATGCACCATAAAAATGTAAATTACTCCAAATTCCATGTCTTCAATTGAAATGTATTTACAAAATATGAAATCATTACTCGAAATTAATTTCTCTAGATAGATTGATGTTTACAACAGGCAAGAAAGTTTTAAGAAGTGGAATCCAATCTCTACGGTGAAAATTTGGAAGATAAAAATAAAAGGCAAAATTCATAAAATCACAATAATTTTGATCTAACTAAAATTTGATAAAAAAAACCGATAAATCCATGTATGTTGACCCTCAATTCAAGCATGACTTGTCCGGATCACATAGTTGGTGAATTGCTCTGGTCAAAAGCAAAGGGCTCTCAATTGTCTCACTAATTACAGTTTAACCCATCTTGAGCTAGTCTTAAGGAAATTCAAGAAATTTCAGCTCAACCAAGTCCATAATTAGCGTATGAGCGTTTGAGACGGAGGGACATGGTCATACCCGCGGGAGTCTTTTTCTTCTCTGCTTGTCCACTTCCTTGTATTCTGCAAGAAACAAGAAACTTCCATATATTACTAAAGCTATAACCTCAGACTCCAAACAAAAACCAACAGAATTATTAGCGTAAACGCAAAAAGAAATTAAGACAACAAAAACCATGTTTAGACTATATTGTATAGAAACAGGAATTAACTACTTTAAAAGAGAAAAAAACTAAACAATTTTCAGATTACTTAAATTATTAAACCACCTAATTAAGCAAAAGTCGCCCAAGAATCTCCAAAAGAAAAGCGTAATTAGAAGAAAATAAACAAAAGGTTAATCCAAATAAGCTTAAACACACCAGGCTAACTCTTCCATCTTCGTCCAAAATTCAGAGGTTTATAGCTCTAAGAATCAGCAGTCGTATTTAAGCTTGTTATAAAAGTCTTTTTTTAAATATATTCTCAGAAGAATCCAAGGGAGAAACCTAACCTACCACTAAAATAGGTAAAACAGATATCTTATATATATTTCTCAGAGTTATACATCTGATTCTCTACTATTCAAAGAGCCTGTTGTCTACTGATGGAACTCGAGCAATTTTATTAATTGATTCTTGAACAGGAATCCACATAGCCAACCTAAACACTGAAACCCTCATGGACATGCACAAACATGTGTATGTGAGTGTGTACACAAGCAAGATTGTCCACTTGGTTCTTGAAATGCGGTGTCATGCCCCATATAAAGTTAAAGAGAGGAATCACAAGAAAAACCTGTTCCAGATATAGTGGAATCCTCCAGAAATGACAGTGAGAGGAAGTTAAAAACCTTTCATTTTTTAGTTTTTTTTTTTTTTTATTCTGGCCGTTTTCCCAACAAAGACAGCAATTTTTTAAACAAGTTTCTATCTTTACTTTTAAATTATGGTGGGTATAAAAGGCCGATATTTCTTCACCTTTTCAGCACCAATTAAAAATATATTTGATTATGTGAAGGTCTATGGCGACGAACTAAATTATTATTTTATATTGTCCAAGATTTTGACACTGTAATACACGCGCTGGCCATAGCCAATTTGAAGTTGGGCACTTTAAAGTAATGCAGAGGACGAAGAAATCATTGATAAGCACAGTCAGCATTGTTGAATAATAATAAGGAAAGTGCCGTTACAAGCATGTTCCTATATTGAACTGATATAATTTAATGCACAACATAATAAAATATGTCATTTATAAAAATATGCATAATTTGATTTTTACAGACTTTTCCTAACATATCTCTGCAATAAAATATTTTATTCTCCTCTAAAGAAGTGAAATACGACTATAAATTACGACGAATAAAAAGAAAAAGTGAAATGATCATGCTTGTTATTAATGTCGTTCAATCAGAATGATTGCTTTCATAGTTTTGTGATAAAAGTTTAAACAGAAAAATGACAACTACAAAATAGAGTTTGCATGTGATTTTATTATGTAAAATGAGGTGCAGATTTTATTAAAATGAAAAAAGGGGGGAAAAATTGAAACCATTTTGTGACAAGGACCAATGTCCGAAAGTGTTTGGATTGTTATGAATTTTGAAGATTCTGAGTTCAAACAAATACAAGAATCTGGAAAATGAGCCCACCATCAACCATCATTCCTGCTGAAGCATCACAATCAATGAAGACGTATAATAGGGCAAAAGAAAAGGCATCATAATTATTTCCTGATGCAACCAACAGGTTAATAACATAAATCAGATTGCAGAAAAAAACAAATTCCCTCTGGAATTATCAATTTGTATCAGCAAACATACCTGAGTTCAATTGCTACTGTACAACTATAGAGAGAGAGAGAGAGAGAGACCACTTATAGAGATGGTTGTCTTGAGCTTATCTTTCTAGCAAGAAGAAAAGAAGAAGAATAGGTTGTTTTTGGGGAATTGTATGCCTAGTTGGATGATAATTTCCAACAAGACACTGAGTAGGCAAGGCTTTTAGTCTTATCCCTGTAATAATAATAATTTTTAAGTAGAGGATTCCTCCACGAAAATTTCTCCTTTTAGTAAATCCGCAAAGGCGTGTTAGGCTGAAGAGGCGTGTTGGGCTGCGTTTCATGTGCTATAGTGGCACGTTTATAGCACGTTTGGCTGGTATCTTCCAGGCTTCCACGTTCATGTGGGCTCAGCTCACATCTGCCTTATAAGGAAAATATATTACAAATGTATACCGCGGAATCAAACCTTATCAGTAAACTGATATTGAATTATAAACAGTTGAAATACAAACAGACGTCTCTGAGATCGTACTAGAAATGTCACAACTTAAAACAAATTGGATCCAGATGAACAATAAAGCAACAAACCTCAGCCTTAATCCGAGCTGTCAATGGAGTTATTTGCCATAAAATTAGAACTTCATATAATAATTGAATGAAAGTTACTATTATACACTATCGTTTTATAACCATAATAATATAGTAGTTACTCAAGACATAACAACAGTTGCACCGCACCATACATAAGACTGGATTTTCTCTAGCTGGTATGTTCTGGAATTCAAAACAGCACAAAACCATGAGTATACATGTCCAGTTCTTGCCAAAAAAAACATAGAATGGACAGATTGTGTGAACAACCCTGCGAAAACCACATATTTTAACCATTCATGTTAACAGAAAAAGGGACATACAAGACACTTGAACTCAGGGCTCCAGTCCTCACCAAAAGTTCGTCAAAATTTCAGGAACAGTTTTCATGCAATTTTGAGCTTTCCTTGTCATCCTCAAATTTTAAGACTCTCTCTCTCCATCGCGTTCAGAATTGGCCGCATTTTCCTCGGCCTTGACTAACTTTTCCCTACAATCTTCGCTACTGCCTCCTTGTTTGGTGACATCATCATCTAAGTTCATGGCTTCCACAATATTTTGTTGTTCCTCAGCAACTGCACCATCCTTTACAACCTCTACAATATCACCAGCATTCTCATCAGCAGATTCATCATTCAGATTCTTCCCATCAGAAACAACCGAAGTAGGTACATCATTAGATAAGTTTACATCCATGGGTGTCGGCTCTTTCTCTGAATCAGCATCCGTGTCATGCTTTTGACTTGTATTAACATGATCTTCAGCATCATTTGTTTTCTGCTCTGAGATGTCAACGTCAGATGAATTGACTGGTGTAGAATTTCCAAAGTCATTTGAGGGTAAAGGCTCAGATGTTTCTGAGTTTGGCAAGGCAGCTAGCTTTGCTGCATTCTCTGCCAACTCAAGTGCACGATTTCTTGCATCAATTTCTTCTTGTTGCTTTGCTAGTGCTCTGTAATGATTAATGATATGTTGTGTCCTTTCCAGCTCAGCTACAAGATCTCCATATCGTCTTTGCAAATTTTGCTCTAGTTCCTTTTGCTTCTGAACTTCCTCCCAAAGGCCATTGATCCTGTGTGATGCTGCTAATTGCTCTTGCTTCTGTAGAGCTTGGAAGCACTCCAGTTCAGTTCCAGCAGTGTCCAGCTGCTTTAAAATTGACTCAATTGGTGGCAACAGCTGCCTTTCTGCCCTTGTCTGTTCATTCAAGATGTCAATGCTATAGTAACTTACAAGACATCAATTTATACAAAATCTAATGAGTAAAAATTGAAAGATCCCATCAGAAATAAGTGATAGATTAAGTTTCAATTACACATTACTTGTCACAAAGGTTTATACAAAATAGTTCATATATGATATAAACTACAAATCTTGAAGAAAACCAAACCACACATTTAACTATTAGTTACATGAAAAGGCATTAAAGAACTATGACCATTTTTGGTACTAAGCAAACGTGCAAATCTCTTTTGATATGTTTAAACTACTGTAATTAACTGTATTGATGAAAAAAATGAGGGAATAAAATATCCAAGAAGGGAGAAAATAAAGGAAGCATGATATATACAAGGCCATATGATGAGGAGGAAAGTTGTGCTCATAGCATAATCAACACACAAACCTGCCAAAGTACTTTGAATAAGAGAATTGACAAATATAAATAATAATATAATTTCAGAACCATTTAGACAAGCCTTCAAAGGCCATGAGCATAATTATAAGAAGTGCTAAAATTTAAGTCTCTTTGATGTGGGATTTTAGAAACAGCTTAGGTTCATATCTTCAAAACAAAACAGAAAAAATAAAGAACAATTTAAAAGGGAAGTAATACAAAACTACAACAAACATAACACCAAAATAAATCTAGAAGAAACTTCCATCAGCTATATCAAAACTCACAACATACCTGATAACCTTGTGTAAGAACATTAACCTTCTTCTCAAGGCGTAATGCCTTCTCTCTTTCAGCCTCTAACCTCATTTTAACACTGTCAAATTCATTCTGTAAGGCTGTAAGTTTCTCCACATTTCCAGCAACACTTGCGAGACCATAAGCACTTCGAGTGGGGAAGTACATAAGATCATTCAGACACGTTTTATGTGCTTCAATAAATTCATCAAGAGATTCACTTTCATGACCCATTGCCACACGAATATAATTAGCCTCTTCCTTAATCAAATCATCAGCCTGTAAAATAGAATGCAATCATCAAAAAGTTAGAAAATGAGATCAATCACTAGACAGGACTTTATGGCCTTCCAAAAGATACAATTATCAATGCTGCTATTTTATCAAATCAAGCAAAGACATAAGCTGCATAAAATCAAATGCATATGCAACAATTGCAAATTGCGGATAGAGCAAATAGACAATTTAATGAATTGGATAAGATGGAGAATTAATTATTACATTAAAGCAGATAAGAGCTCACAAGCACGCACTCACACATAGAATGTGAAATATATGAGTTTGAGACTACACATAATTCCTCGAACATTTGATAAGTTACAAATGTGCTCATCTACTCTTTTTATTAGTATCAGTGGTTCGAATTCTTTCAGATAAAAATCCTTCTGTAGCAACCAATGCAGTTTTGAGACAAAAATATTAATCTCTAACAATAAAGTAAGTCCATACATGAATTATCAATACGTTGATAATTCAGTTGGTTTCACTAAACAGATAGCAAAATTTCATCTTTAACCCACTTCATAAATATAAATTCATAATACCATTTTCTTAGTAAAAACTAAATTATGACGGAGGATAATTTCCACCTATATGCTAGTTTCAAAGTAGAAGGAAATAGTTAAAGGAGTTCCAACATCAACTCATTTCATAACACCAATTCTAAAAAGAGAGAGCATGTGATCCTTTGGAATGCAATAATATCGGAAGGAAATTGGATCCATATCCAAAAAATACCCAACTCTATGTACATCTATTTGATTACTGCCCATGCTACCAATATCCCGCAGATATGTTTATTTTAAAAAAAAAATGCTAAAGCAACTGTAAAGAGTACGAAGTTCAACATGAACCCTGGAGATTCAATAAATGGAATGGCACAAATTTAACAAAGACAATATAAAATACATACTTCTTTTAGCTCTTCTTCTTCAAAATCCTCTATCACAGGGATGGAAGCAGCAGGTGCATTTGCAGGGCGCTTTGCTCCTTTCTTTTTCTCTCTATTTGGTTTCTCATCTAGTGGATATTTTGCATTATCATGCTCAAGTAAGCTAAGAAGTTCCTTTCGTATCATTTCACCAGCCTGTTCAATTGATGTAGGAGGAACAAAGGAACTCTTATCTCCATCAGCTCTCAGTAAAGAATTTCTAATTAGTTCTAATGAAGCAGCAGGAAGCCTGGGGAGTTCCCTCTGCAGCACTTTAGACCTCTTCCTAAGCAATGCCTGTTGCCGTGCTTCTTCCTCAGCCTTTTCTCTAGCAAGCCTATCAGACATATCCTCTTCAATCTTCTCCTCCGGTTCTTCATTATCTTCTGGAGGAGGTTGGATAACTATTTGGTATTCATTCTTGGGTTGTGGGAGATTACTGAGACCAGACCGCAAGTTCTTTCTCAGATCAGCTTGTCTTTGCTGCTCAAGTTTTGCACTATCATGCATATCCATGTCTTCATTTATACGAAGTTCATCCCTGATGGGAGTTCCTTTTGGTGTCACACCAAAAGAGTATCCATCTCTTGATGGTGTCATAACAATTCTAGGCGTCGAACCAACACCGCCAGGAGTTGCTGAGGGGGTCAACATTGGATTTGGTGTTTGGATTTCCCTTCTCTTGGGAGTTACCCCAGAAAAATCCGAAGGGTGCAATTCTGGATTTTCCCCTCCCAATAATGGTGTTTGAGACTCCCTCAACCGAGCCAAATTTTCCGCTTCCATCATGATAGCGTCACCCTTGCCGGCAGGAGTTCTCTGTGGAGTTCGCAATGGTGTCATTCCCTGCCGTTGTGTCTCAGCATAATTTGCCAGAAGAGCACGTGTTGCGCCACTCCCTTCAGTTAGCTCCTCACTTCCAGCAAGAAGATCGCTTGCATAACCCATCTTTGCAATTTCCTCCAATTCATGGTCTGAAATCTGTGGCGCGGGAAGCATCAGTTTTGACCTCTTCCTTACTGTTTCGGGATCATTCAACTTGTTTGCTTGTAGTATAGCTGATGGAGCATCCTGCCTTTGAGCAATTTTATTCTTTGCAATATCCTGCTTTCTCAATTGAGCCTCTAGATCAACTCTTCTTTTGCCTTCTAGTTCTTCAATTGTAGTTGGGAACTTAGGCTGTTCCACTGGTCTATCTTCATCAGCAACATCAAAAAAGCCAGGAGGAGGCCTCTTCTCAAAAGGAATTTCTGCATTATAGTCAATACCCTTCCTTTTCCTCTTACGATGTCGTGTGTCAATACCAGCTGCTTTCAGTTCTCTCCTTTTTTGCAAGGAAGCAAGCCTCCTGGCCTCTTCTAGTTGTTTTTCTCTTGCTTTCCTTTTTGCTTTCTTGCCCCTAGTGTTGGCTAATCGAGCTCGTGCTTCAGAAAGCATTTCCTTCTCATCTTCATCCATATCAACAGGATCGGGACGTGCAGGTTTGGATTCTGGATTTGGATCAATCTCTCCAGGGCGCAATTTTCGTGGGTCATCACCAGCTTCGTAATTCTCATCCTTAACACAGGCTGCATCAAGAAGTTTCTCATAACGCTCAAGGCACTGAGATGGAGTACGGCCAACAATTGGGGCAATTGTCCTCCATTGAGTTGGCATAAGTTTAGCAAGGTGAAGCAATTTCTCATCCTCTTCCCGAGTCCACTCAGTCTGCAAACATCATGAAAATAAAGAATTAGTCTCCACATAAGATGTAGCTACTCAAGTTGAGTTTACAGCTAAAAACATAACAAAGTTAAATGTAAGAATCAAGCTCACATTTGACGTTTAACCCATGATGTTACTTTTCAGTGTCAGAGGGGCCGAATAGGGATAAGCATTTTTCATTATTGGGAGAAACCTGAACAAAAAGTTCAGTTCACTAGGCATACTACTGCATCATGCAGCTAAGGTTAACAAAATAAGGCTTCCTTAGCTAACTTAAATTATATGTTCTCTTAATTGGGTTAACAAAATACATAACGCCCATCAGCCCATCCAATGAAGTCAACAAAAAGCTAAAAATCCAAGATTGTAAATAGACTCCTTGTTTCGCAGCCTCTAGAATAATCCCAAAGCTGAAGCAGTTTATATCCAGAATATATAAATAAAAAAAAACACATTTTTCTACTTTCATAGCCCTAATTAAATTTCCTAACAAGTAAAAGGAACTAATTTAATTCCACACCCCACCTTTCTCTAAAGTTAAATAACAAAAATTAAGGTTCATGCGTTCTATTTTTGTAACATCATTCATTGACATGAACCAATTATCAAACATTGCACTGCTGTGGCTCAAATATTAGAAGCGTTGTTCTAAATCAGCAAAAACCAAAATAAAATAATTCACTGAGCATCCCTCAATATTAGAAAAGAAGCTCACAAACAGACGTACAAACATGCGAAAAATTGAATGTGAATGTGCGTGCATATCAGCATATGGAAGAGAAAAGGAAGCGAAGAGTAGTACCTTTTTGATGGACGGGTCGAGCCACTCATACCAGCGAGCCTTGCACTGCTTAGCAGATTTACGAACGAGAAGTGAAGAGATTCGCGCCCATTGATTCTTCCCATATTTCATAACAGCCGCTTTAAGGATCTCATCCTCGGTGTTCTTCCACACACCACCTTTTATCATAATCCTCATCTTGCTTCCTTTTAGTCTAACTACCTCTTCAAGATTCTAGGATTTTGAAAGCTGAAATAAAAAATCTGAGACTGGAAGTTATGCTCTCAATCCGTATTCTTAGGGTTTTTCCTAATGTGGATTTACTAAACTCGAAGCTACAACAGCAACCGCAATTGGATAAGATAAAAGCAAAACAGGTGAAGAGATGAGGTGACGGCGAGTGAAACAACAAAAGCCAGCAATTTACCAGCGACAATATTTGTACAAAGCTAAGACAGATTAAAAATGAATAAAAAACGCCTGCGAACGGTCGAGGAAGGCGATAGAAAACTGAGACACAGGATTGAGGATTGAACTAAGTGACGAAGAAAGACTAGCCGGCGAGAAAAACGGCGGAGAGTATATGAAGAACGCTCGGAGGAACTCGAGAGAAACCTGGCAAGAGGGCACAACTGCACTGCACAAGGGCTCTCGCTAATTGGGTTTGGATTTTGCTTAGGAGGTTAAAGAGTAAAAACCTAAATCGCACCTCTTCGTTGGGTCGCCTCAGCAACGGACCCGCTACTTTGGTACATTTACACTAACAATACAAGGCCATTTGATTTGAGTAAAGATGATTCAGGTCCCTTAATAAAATGTGAGTGTTTGGTTCTTATAAATTGAGAAAATCTGTATTAAGAGTACTTTCTCTTATGGGCATGACTGTATAACTGCCCTTGAAATTTTAGCAGTAGGTATGTAGACTGCACCGTAGTTTTCAATAGTTTGACTAGTAGTGTCTTTGCCGTATTTTGTTGCATTACCATACTTTTTAGTTTTTACATAAGCTTGAAGGAAAAATTAGATAGCATCAGAAAGCATGATGCGTTCCTTTTTATGGTTCCTTTCTTTCAGTGATTTGATTTCCTTCTCTTCATGTGATGTTATTTTTGGGTTCTTTATCGAAATTATTCCAAATCCGGATTTGCATTAAAGAGACCAATAGAAGAGATATTCAAAATCCAATAGCTTGATTAATATGGATTTAGAGAGAGACCAATAGAAGGAGGCAAAGTGAGACATTTGATTAAGGGGAGAAAAGAGTCCAGCCTTCACATGACAAATTAAGGGCCTTTTGTAGCCGCGACAAATGAAAACAAATACTATATTGTTTCATGATATTTGTCATATTTGAAATTTTACGTCATTTAAGAAAATCATTAAATTTGTATAAGTTCCTATTAAATTAAAGCATTAACTATTGGACATTTGCAAAAGGTAAACATGAAAAAAAAAATGATTTATTACTTCTTCAAACCACAAATGTAACAAGTATTATAACGCAAATAATAAGTCTTCAATTAACACACAAATGTTCAAAGCCCCATCAAAACAAATTGCAACTTCCATTAAAATTTAACCAAAATTTTTTTCCTATTACAATCTTACAAAGTTCCCCGCAAAATAGATTTGACTGCTAAATAAATTTAAAACGAAACCAGTTTCTCAAAATAAAAAAAGCCTAGCTGCACTGCCGTTGATCTTTTCACCAATGCATTAACGATAATATGATCCCAAAATGTACAGAATGATAGCTGAGGAAGTGGTGACTAACAGTTCCTGCGGATAAAATTGCGTTATTAGGATTGACACGACATTCACCACCAGTTGTCCATTAAATAGATTAGTAAGATATATTAGAATGCAAGCCTTAGCAACAGAAATGTGTCTTGTAGAACTAAGTGATAGTCTCTTTCAATAACATAAAATATAAATTCATTTTAAGCACCAAACAGCAAAGCAATCACGCTATTCTGTCAAATAGATGGACCAAATATTCAAGCAATATAGGAAACTGAAAATTAGTCCAGCAGATTGTTGCTTAAAGCGTTGAATATTTGGAAATTTTAATTTCTAGACGTTCGACTCCCTCATGGAAAAGATGTAGTTTAGTTGATTTGGCATAACCCAGGTCTCCCAGCAACCTAAAAATAGCCTTCAGGGAAATTTACCCATTTTAATATAGGTTTGGGATTACCTCAAGTCCACACATATGCTTGTTATAATTTATCCCCGAGAAAATAGAATCAGTTAATTGAATAAGAATTTAAGCAGATATGCCTCTTTTGAGTTACATAGCGCAATTCTAATCTTAGGAAGTTTGAGGTTTCTTCATAGCAGTTACTCATAGATCCTAAAAATGTGAGGCTCGAAGTTCCAGTTTTAATTTTAAACAATTTTCTTCCTGACTCTGAGAAAATATACCTGCTTTTGCCAATGTTCCTAATTCCTCCAATTCAACCAAACCTGAATCCAAACTTCAACCAAACAAATTTTCCACTTCTTATCCTATGACAAATAGTGCACGTGCTAAAATCTAGTGTATCCAATGGCACTCAAGTTTATGTCAACAACTTGTTCTTTTCAGCTCCATGAACACAAATACAATCATCATTCCCAGTTTACAAACAATTATGTGTGCATCCTAATTCTTATTCATAAGTGTGTGCAATATTAAATAAAATCAACCCAAATTGTCCTAAGAACATTAAATGTTCTGTTATTCGTGATAAAAACAAACTCAGTACCTGATTATTGTAAAGAAAGGCGGGTATATAACTGCCAGCAAACTCAATCAAATTCAAAATACCAGTGTATGCCTGCAAGAAACCAACCAAAAAACACTGATGTTAAGAATATAGAAGAGAACCATCAGATAAAGAAGTCTGAGTATGATAATTATTGGAACAGGGAAAGAATTAATTTAACTTGATATCTTTCCAGTTCAGGAACAACTGGAGATATTGCAAAAGCAATTTAAGTACAAAAAGCTTGAGCTTTCCCTGGGATGACCAAGGCTGTTCCTTGCCACATTGTCTATATTCTCAATGTAAAGTTGTATTCCATCTACCCATAAAGCTCACAAGTGCAGACAGTGGGGAAGTTAAATATCATACAGGATCAACAAGCTACAGTGGTGGCCCATGTTTTCCTAGGAATTTGCTTATTTAAAGAAAAAAAGCAAGAATATATAGCAAGTAGATCCGTAATTGCTTGTAGGGATGGAACTACATTGTTTATGGGCCCACTCAAAATTATAGTCACAACCCCACTAAAGAAATTTGCAATATAGCAGCCCTCTGTGTTATTGTACCTTTCCTTCACACCCCTCTGTAAAACAAAGAAGGCATAAAAAATACTACTGTTATCCCTACTTGCTTCTACTTTACATCCCTACTGCAATTTTGTTATGGATACTGAGAATGTCCTATAACATATGAAGCTTGTTACAATTTAAGATGAAGGCTATAAATCAATTGCTAACTACATGAGCCATCACATAAGGCTTTGGACCTGTTAATCTGTCTATGTTCTTCTCAAAGATACACAAACAAGTTGGGAAACATCATACCAGAGAAGCAAAAGCGATACAGCCAAAAACTAGTGCAAGAGAACGGAGGAGTCGTTTTCCCATTCGCAATGCTCGCCCATCATCTTCACCATCTTCCTGAAGGCAAGATCACATCCAATATTTAAAAAACTGAAAATGCAGTTCAAGAATGTAGAAATCTTTAGAGGTTTATCCATAAATAATGTCTAATATGTTGGGAAAAGGTTGCAATCTAATATGTTGGGAAAAGGCTGCAATCTAAGTTCCGCTTACCGTATATGTTGGAGATACAGGTGGTTCAAAGGATTTTAACTTCTCAAAAATTCTATATACGAATGCAAAAGCCAAAAACTGCAGAGGTTTGTAATCAGCATTGCGTTTAATAAGAATCCAAGCTATCTGCAGAAAGACAAGGGCAGGATGGGACTTGCATATCAATTAAAGAATAGAACGAATGTCTGAACATCAGAGAGGTCTGAGATATCAAATATTTAAGCTAATGCATTACAGAAGCATTGGGAAATAAAGAGCTTCATCAAGCATGAAGATTACTTATGCGCTTTTTTTTTTTTTTTTGAAGACCAAAATACAATGCTGAGGTTGCAGAAAACACCAAACATGCAACAAACGTCTACTGACATTGCAGATGCAGAATGTGTTTAAAGTTGCATGTATCAGCCAAATGAATCAGATTAAGTCAAATTGACCAATAGATCTTGAATTTGATTCATGAAATAATCAATTGGCAAACCTCCATTTAGAACAAGCATAATCTCTGCAAGTTGTTTTCAGACCTATGATAAATGCAGTTTTCAGACAACAAACATTGTTGAGGGCCCTCCAGCCAGAAATTCAGTTTTGCATCATGAAATGTGCATGTTCTAGCAATTGGTGAAAGAAATAATTAAATAAATGAGTATGTCCTTATTGTATAATAAACTGATGACCACCACAAGATATGCCACATGCACACACAAAGGCAAAGAATCTACCAAAAACACAAGGCTGTGAACTACTAGCACCATGCACAATATCTATATTCCTAATCTTGTCTTTTAGCAAGGAACACTCATTCCACTACTTACAAATGCACCAGATATTGCCAAATTGATGCGCATGTCTTGGATACTGGACTTGGCAAACCTGAGAACACATTGGGAAATAAATATGAGGGGACATACAAGCACAAAAACCCTAAAGAATATAGCTGAAGAAACCACTATAATATGCAAAACAAGAGATTGTTTTGGTGTTCTCTCAGTAAGTAATTAGAGTATGGGTTTCAAGAAAAAGGAACTCCATAACCATGAAAAGTACGTAAAATGTTGTCCCATTTTGCTCATGCATAATGATGAGTAATGTGTGTTCCATTACAGACAAAAAAGTGGTTCTAGCACTTCTGCATTAAAAGGCGCAACACAGCCCTCAACATGTAGCAATGGCAAGTAGACCAGCATCAATTTCATGAATTTCACCTTAATGTACGTATGACAACAAATACAAACCTTGGTCCCCATGGTACAATTGGCTGCTTATCAGCATATTTTATGTCCTTCGAAACCTGTGTTACACAAAATAAAATATAGAAGGATAATCATTATAAGGCAGAAATCGATCCTGAAAACTAATTATCTTTTTAGAATATCAATGAAAACATGTCCAATTCTAAGTCTGAAGTTTCTAAAGTTTTCACAAATATTACACATAATATTTTATCAATTAAGGATTTTAGTTTTTCTGCAGCTTTAGGTGATAAATACCTAGCAACATAAACACTAAAATTAAATCCTCAGGGAAGATTTATATGAAAGATTTATCCTTTTTGTTATGACCACATAGACCCATTAAGCAAAGAAATTTCGCCAAACTATAAACAACCTCAAACCAGCAGCAATTTAGAGAATCTTCTGATTACTAAAAAAAGTTCTAGATTTATGCAGCCACTTAAGTAACAATATAGAAACAACTGCATATATGGAGTATGTTTCACCATGAACTCAAAGGTTCAAATAATACAAAGAAAGTGTCCAAAATCATACCTTAAATGAACCATATGCTACACCCTTCTTACGACTCGTTAACTGTGACATCATCAGTCTATCATACGCCTTTTCAAGCTGAAAGTGGAAGCACAAGAACAAGCAAGTTGGAAATCAAAGATAATTTTATGAAGAATATACTCTTTTTACAACATGGGAAAATTAGATATGGGCACCTACCAGAGCAGCAGTCACTTCATCACCTATCCTCTCAGCCTCCTTGCGCTTTTTTGTATACGCTGCCTTCACTTTGTCAAACCCCTCAAAGGGGCTCACACCAAGGACCTGAAATACCCTAAATTAAAATAATTCAAATAAAAGAATAACCAGATCTAGCAATTAAAGAATTTACAACTTCAACATCCTCAGTACAAACAAAGATCATCCAATATTACCTCATATGGGTTTAGGTCACTATCTGGACTAGAACTTCCTGCTGCAGATGCAACAACGCAAACCAGCCTTTTATTCTCCGGAATACTTCTAGAAAATCTGGTAAAGTTCATAGCAATGGTTTATACATCTATCGAAAATAAACCAATACAGCAAAAGAAAGTCCATACACTCAAAAGAATGATAAAGAATAAGCAAAAAATAGGAAATTGCGTCCCAAACAAATAACTTGTTTTGCAAATTAAGCGTCCAAATAGCAATTTCTTTTGCAATACTTCCTCAGCAGCGAAACAATGTATAGAATTCTATCCGTCGATCATTGCTATATAAGAATTCGATATTAAGCTTCGACTACTAATTTTAGCTATTTTACAGTTAACAACAAGATTGGGCTTGCCAAATGTAGGAAGCGCATAAAGGAATTGCATTTAATATTTCAGTTTGGTTGCTGAGAAAAATGCAGAGAATTGTATTTTACAGATAAATATAATTTACCTGATAATCGGAGGAGCAATTATTGAAAGCGAGCGTTTGAGATTGCAATTTCTCAGCGCAATTTGGGGTTTAGCACAGTTGAAGACATTTGAGATCGCCAAAGCCATTGCTTTGACTGTTTGCGAGTATGTTGACAGGAAACCTGCAAGGAATTTGAGTTTAGGGCTCCGGAGAGAGTTTTGGTACAAGGTAGTTTCTATCCGTTCTTTCTAATACGGAAATTCAACTCCGGGAAATTGAATTACCGGGAATTCCCCGTTTGTTAACCTTTTTAATTATTTTCACCCCTTTTTTCTTTTTTCCTGCGCCCTACAGGCTATAGAATTACCCCCTCCAAATTTAGGGTTTATGAACACTTATCATGAGGAAAATATTTCCTTTTTCCATGCATTCGACCACGATTTCTTTTTTTTTTTTTTGGGTAAATAAATTGATTAGGCCTTCTCATCCTCTCCTGTCCGACACTGGGGTAAATTAATATGCTTTTTTTTATTATTTACGTGTAAATTAATATTCTTAAGCATGAAATCAATGGTGGTGGGGATTTATTGAATTAATTCGAAAGAAAAAAATTACAGAACATCAATGTTAATTAATTCTTACAGACCATTGAAATTAAAGGAAAACAAGTAATGACAAAAACAAAAATGACCCAAATATACTATACTACAGTTCTACTGCCATAAATCAATTTCCATCAACTTCCTTAGAGTAATTTCGTGTTTTCATGAAAATGTCATACCAAAACGCCATGTCGTTTATAGTATTCAAACCATCAACGACAGCTTCTACATTTGCAAAAGCACTGGAGAACTCATCATGGGATGTCTGTTGTGAGAAAGCTGATGCATGATCATGACCAGCAGAAATATTTACATTCTCTGACGATCTAATTGCATTGTTTTTCACTGTCCTTTTTGACTTTTTACTGCAGTTACCCGCAGAAGTGCTTGTGCTTGAGCTACCATATTTTTCTTCATCAAGTCTCTTCTTTATATGGCTATGCCAATAATTCTTTATCTCGTTGTCTGTTCTTCCTGGTAATTTTGCTGCTATTGTCGACCATCTGAGAATCATTTTTATATATATTACATAAAATTTTAATTTCATAATCTTAAACATACCCAATTAAGAATTAAAGCATCCTAATAAAATATTTAATTACCTGTTTCCAAGAATCTGATGTAGCTTAATGATAGTTTCTTCTTCTTCATCGGTGAAGTTTCCTCTTTTAATATCTGGCCTCAAGTAATTTATCCATCTAAGTCTGCAACTCTTTCCACATCTTAATAAACCTAATTCAAAGAAGAGAAAATAAATATAATTAAAGAACTTAATTAAAATCATACGTAATAAACATATATAAAAACTGACCTGCTTGTCTAGGTAGAGCTCGCCAGTTGCCATGGCCATAACGCTGGATATAAGAAACCAAGATTTGATCTTCTTCAGGTGTCCATGGTCCCTTCTTCAACCCCATCTTTTCACAGCAAGGAATTCTCACCATTTTTTTTTTTTCTCTTTTTGAGCTTTCTGAACTCTGTTTTTGGTATTCTTGAAACTGAAAACTTTCAAGAATGACGATCAACAATATCTTTTTGTTACTTCTTTCCCGTTCTCGAAATGGGAAATGAATTGCATGGTTTTCAAAAGTTAAATATTCCTTTTTTTAATTTAAAATTTCTCGCATAAACAGTGATCGTTGATGACTAAGCCATGGGTCATCGAAGAACTCTTCAGCTCAGTTTTTCTTTTGTGTTTGATTTTGAAGTACGTGACGATATTCTGTTGTCACACTCACACCCATATATGTAAGGTAAGAAATATTCAAAATACTTTTAAATTATAGCAAAAAAGACGAATTTTTTATATGAAATACTTTTAGAAATTAAGAATGTTCAGAATCTAAAATATTGTGCAAATAAATATGTTTAATGCGCTTTTTTATGCATTGAAAATTAAAAAAAATGGAAAAAAGAAAAACTTTCAATTTTCAAATTTCTCTGAGTATTTTTAACCAAAGAAAATTATAAAGAAACTCTAGCATTAGTCAGAGGTCAGCTTGTAATTGTTCACACTTATAACAGTCAATGCATACTTGTGAAATTAATTATAGAATGAATATACTTGATTTAAAATCAAGGGGATAATTTTTTTTTTTCAATGAACGTGAGTGGACAAAGCAAGCCCATTTTGCCAACCACGCAAAATTGATTGGGCCTGCTGATGTCCACAGCCGCCACTCCAGTATCCTGCTGATGTCATTTATATATAATCCCAAGTTAACCTTGTAATCAGCTCTGAACTTTTTGATAAAATATACACGTGCTTTATTTATTTATTTCTCTTTCTTTAGAGAGAATTGCTATTACAGCAGAATTTTTATTTTTTCATTCTCGTTTTTTGCATTTCAAAGTCACATGTTACTTTGTTGACTACATTTGACAATGTGGACAATCAAGTTAACACGTGTGTGGTGATTTGTTGGTTGTTAGGCTAACCAAAAACACCCTATTCCATGACTAAAACATTAATTTCCCTGCATGTGAAATTTTTTATAATTAATATTCATACTCCAAAATTTTAATTTTATGACATTTCAGTGAAAATGCAATAAAGCAAATCTAATGTAACGATCCTAAAAGACTAAAATCCCATTTTATTGTTTTAACAAATGAAGGTATGGTTGTCAATTTCCAATAGTACGATTTTCTTCTAAAATTTTGTAATTTTCAAAAAAAAAAAAATTATTTCCTTTCCATCATTGTACTCAAATAGGAAGATGGAAAATAATTGTGAAAAATAACTGTAAAAAGAATTGACAATTCCTGATTATTTATTGTCTTTTTCTTTTTCAAACAAAGCCTTAGTTAGAAAAAATAATGCATTTCAATCAATGAATTGACTTTAAAAATATAATAAATCATTGCAATGAGACTGATTGATGGCACTGAAACAAAAATCTTGACTTGGTGTCAAGATGTTTGAATTCGATGTTCAAAATTTTCTTGGCACATGGTAGAAATTTCCCGGAAAGTGATCCTAAAGCTGCAGTATTTAGTGGGGAAGGGAAAATCGAGGACCTTTGCCGACATTAGATTTGGTAAGAAAAAGTGAGCTTAAGCAAGCAATGGGCAAAGTGTGTTTTGTTCAAAAAGCCAATTCTCACACCATCGTTTAGTTGACTACTTGACTGTGCAGCATGGGCTTTTAGCCGAGTGAAGAAATTCCATTTTTCGCGGTTGAATAGTAATTATAATTTAAAAATTTATAAAAATTATTATTTATATGTAAATTTAAATTTTGATAAAAGCGTTTCACTTTAAATTTAAAGTTAATACATAAAAAAGAAGTTAATATATGCATTAATTTGATTAAACAATATAATTTTACATACAAGTATTAAATTAAATTTGAGTTTATTAACTTTCATGGTGTCAAGGCAATCAAATAAAGAGCATATAAATATCTTTGAACCGCTCAACAAATAAAATTTTAAATTAATAATTTTTATAGAGAGATTTGAGAAAAGGAAGAGAGTTATTCTTAATTTTCAAGAAGCCAAAAAAAAAAGTTTTTTACTGTTGAATATTTTTTAGTGTAATTTCGTGCTCTGCGGTCTTTATGGGCTTCCTGGGCTGAAGTAACTGATATGGGTTATCCATGAGAGGATTTTACAAGGCCCAAACAAAAACAGAAACTAAAAATAACGATAAAATGAAAATAAATCTTAAAAATACAATTTTTTTTGGCCGAGTACTGGGGATGAATATATTTTTATTGGAATCGTTTTTGAGAATTAATTAACATTTTTCTTGGCACATCAGGAAAAAAAAACCATTATATCGGTCACCGCAATAATTTATCTTTAAAATTTACATGTTTTATCATAATTTTATATTTTCACATTTTAATAATAATTAAGAATATTTTCGTGCTATGTATGATTAAAAAAATTAAAAAATTGAAAGAAAATAATATAATATATAGCTTGTTAATAGATTTTGGAGCAAATTTTTTATATTATGGTATTAAAATACTATATTTAATATATTATATAACTTCTTAGTTTGTCATATTGGATTTTTATATTTTCCTTAACAAATTACTTAATGATTGAACTTTTTTGTTTTATGTAATCATTGAACTTCGGCTGCCAAAAATCCTATTGCATTTATATATGAAAGGGAGTCATAACTCCTAAGGCCTAAATATTCGGTATCCTTAAAAACTTAGGCAGCCTTATTTTTTTCCGACTCCCTAAGGCCCAATGGGCCTCTTTGAGCCTCAATTTGCTTTTTCTCATATCCCGTCTCTTTCAATGGAAACTGAAGAGCTCTCATGAAATTGCTTATAAATGAATAAGAAAAAAAAGTTAAAAAATAGTAAAAATTTTAAAATAGGACATCATAAGTAATTAAGACAAAATATAAAAAGAAAAATTTGTTACAATAAGAATAATGATTTTCGGTCTGATTTATGTTTCGAATGAATAGAACACACCACCTGTTTCTGAAAATCTGTGCTCTATAGAAATTGGAAGAAAATAAATTAATTAAAGAGGATCGAACCATCGTCATATTGTATTAAAATATACAGAACCAGAATCTAATGAGTTACTGTTTTGGGTTTTTGTCTTCAGCTTTTACAATTAAAATATTAAAAATCTTCAGTGATTATGCAGATGGTCTGTTGCCTGTCTAAGCAACCATCAGCCCTTCATTTTTTTATTTTTTGTGATTTTTCTTATCAACTCCAAGGAACATGGCACACGTAAGATGTCGCAAATGTTAGTGTATTTACACTTCATAAGTGATGACTTTTGAATACAGTGAATTTGATCCAGACATAAGTTTGACAATGAAGGTTTTCTTTTCCGTAATATATATTATATATTTTCCTTCTGAGAATGAATATTTCAAAAAGGCATTACGCATGGCACATATGCAAATCCTCAATTTAATTTATTAGCCATTCAATTAAATTTTAATAAATACGCGTGATAGCAAGCGCATCAATTATTCAATCTTTTCTCGAAAACGAAAGGATTAATTATATTTTTTAATAAAAATATTTCAAGAGTATAATGTGTTCGATTAAGATCTTGTGTGGTAAATGGTTTGCCACGAGAGCAGGAAAAGTTTCTTTTCTGGCCTATGAGTCTATGCCCAATACTTGTAGTTGATACGTCAAAGTGTCCTTTGCTGCGTGTACCTTCAGTTGTCCGGCAAATCAAAGCAGTTGGGTGAGTGCGTAGGTCCCTCCTCCTAAAGCCAAAGACTTCACAACCTTCTTCATACAAGCGAGGAGATCAGTATTACGGTACGTCGCTGCACCTGATTGATCTGATCATCGCTATGTCTATCTAAATGAGACCATAAATTAAAAAAGTGATGATTTTAGTGGAGACAAATGTCCAAAATGTTAACCAAGTGCCCCACTCTAATCACTTTTGCATTTGCTAGGCCTAGATTCCGCCACCATATTTATGTCACCGTAAAATTTAACCGAACCATTGAGTTTGCTAACTAGGTTAGTTAAGAGCATGACTAACAGGAAATGAAAAGACAAGAGAGCGGAAACAATTGCCCAAAACAAACCTAATCTGCAAATTCATTTGAAGTAGTAAGTATGGTGAAGTGATTGGTCGTATGTGGAGACAATCTATTGGATAGGATAAAGTAGGTTTTGTAATTTTACAATCATGTAGTACTGTCCTTTCTATATGGATAAGCCATGGAAATTTTAATTACTAATTTAATTTATTATATTATATTAAATTATTTTCTGATTTTAGGAGGAAAATAAGTTAATTTATGAACTCTAATAATGCATCTATTAGACAATTGCCGGTTAGGCTGGCATTCACAATAGAACCTAGTACTATTACATTATGATTGACCATGGTCACGCTTGTTTCGCTAATCCAAAATTTTAATCTTATTTTTCTTTTTAAAATAAGATAATTGTTCGCATTTTACCCGTATTTAATATGCATCTTTAAATGTATAATTAATCAGAAAATGCAAGAATATATTAAGTAAAATTATATTTTAACTATATTAACCAGTGATTTTTCCAAATCTGTCAAAGAAAAATATAAATATTAATACATAAAATAAAAGAAAAATGAAATTATGACAGAACTATACTAGTCCACATCATATGCATGCGCCTAACTAAATGTGCTTCTGTTTATAACCACAAAACCAAATTGTACACTTCTCGCTTTAAATTCAAACATTAATAAAAAAAATTGCACCATGTATCATGCAATCTCTTGTGAATTTTATATCAAAAGTAAACTTATTTATTTATTTATTTAAAAATTTAATAAATCAAAATAACATTATAAAATAAATAATAATAAATTATCATCTCTTTAACTTATTGGTCGAAAAGACACGAGCATAAAAATTCATATTCGAATATGATTAATTTCATATATCACTTATTTTAATTTTAATCTCGATATGGATTTGAATCATTTATTAAATTAATAAATGATAGATATAATGGGTAATTATTTATCTCACAATAATAAAAAAATAATTGATCAATTATTTATTAAAAAATATAATTTACATTTTTTGTAGCTGAGATAGAATAGATAGGAAATTATCTTCTTTAATTAAAAGTCTAAAATTTAAATCTTGCGTATGAACAATTTTTAAAAACTGATGGACTTAAGATAATTAATAAATAATGAAGATTTTTCTATAAGTCATTTATTAGTTTATTAGAGCTTAAAAAAAATATACAAGTATTTTTTTTTTTCAGCTTTTAAACGGTTCAATTTTAAAACAAAAGCGGTGTTAGTGTGACCCTACAAAAAAAAAATAAAATGCGGTGAATCTTAACCGGTTAAACCCACCAACAACCGAATATTCTCCGTCTATTCCTTCACTTCTCTCTCTTCCTCTATAAATCCAAACCAACTGATTACCAAACTTAACTCAAACCAAATCAAAACACCTCACAAATAATCAAAAAACGATCACCGGAAATGTGCGACACTGTGAAGAACAACTACCAGCTTTGCGAGGAGGTTGGCCGTGGCCGCTTTGGCATCATCTCTCGCTGCTTCTCTCCGATCAATAACGATTTCTTCGCCTGCAAAATCGTAGACAAAAACCTCCTTACGGATTCCACTGACCGCGAGTGCCTTCAAAACGAAGCTAAAATCATGACTGTCTTATCTCCGCATCCAAACATTGTTCAGATCCACGATGTATACGACACCGACGACTCACTCACCATGGTTATGGAGCTCTGTGAGCAGTATACTCTTTATGATAAGATTATCAAGAGTAATGGAGGTCTTTCTGAAGCAAAATCTGCTACGATTATGAAACAATTGTTAAATGCCATTTCTCACTGCCATAGATTCAATATTGTGCACAGAGACATCAAGCCAGATAATATACTGTTTGACTCGCGGAATAGAGTGAAATTGGCCGATTTTGGATCGGCGGATTGGCTAAGCGATGAGGGGACGATGACCGGTGTAGTAGGAACACCGTATTATGTGGCGCCGGAGGTTGTGTTAGGGAGGGATTATAACGAGAAGGCTGACATATGGAGTGCTGGTGTCGTTTTGTATGTGATGTTAGCTGGGATACCACCGTTCTACGGCGAGACGGTAGAGGAGATATTTGATGCGGTTATTAGAGGAAATCTGAGATTTCCGCCGCGGATATTTAGAAATGTCTCGCCGGAGGCGAAGGATCTCTTGAAGAAAATGATTTGCAGAGACGTTTCCCGGCGGTTCTCAGCTGAGCAAGCTCTGAGTAAGTTTTTTCCTTAATTTTTAAAATTATTTATTATTTTTAATTTACTTATGGAATTATAATGCGTACTCTGTTTTCCTCTGTTTGAATTCCAGGGCATCCATGGATTCTGAACGAAGGAGAGACAAGTTCAATGGACTAGAATGCCCTCAATGAAAGGAAGAAATTACAGGTGAAAGCACTAATAGCGTATCACTGTGTCTGTGTACATATACCTATCAGTGGGTAGCGTGGAGTCCGATGGAGGGTACTTCCAGTATTCCAGTTTTTTCCATGCTACTGCCCTGGAGAGAGAAGAAGAAAAAGACAAGCTAAGTCACATGAGAGGCTCCACTATCGAGAAATGAGCTTTTTTTTTTCTTTTAATTTTTTCTTTTTGCCCGGTTTCTGTTTTGGCTTTGTTTAATATGAGAACCAAAGGAGAGAGAGAGAGAGAGAGAGTGTGTGTAGAATTTGTAGATAAATGTGGAAAAAGAAAAATAAAAAAATTGTTAAAAAATAAAGTCTATCCCCGCCTTTGTTGCTCCCTTTTTTTGGGCTAAGAGGGAAAGCTGAAGACGTTTGTACTGTGATTACTACTACTGGTATTTTGCCTCTTTTTTTTTTTTTTTTTTTTTTTTTTTTTGTGGTGCTCAAATTGAACAAGTTTAAAAGATGTTTGTTTTATTTTACAATTTTTCCTATTAGCTGCTTCAATGGAGTTATAAAAAGCATATGCTCAGGTTTATACTCTTCAATGTTGAAAATATGTAGAAAAGTATTTCCACAATATGATAAAGTCAGGCTGAAAAATGAACACGGACACTTCTAACTTAATGAACAAGTTAGCATATAGTATATGCTTTTCAATTTATGCCACTTTCACGTCTTTTCCCCTATATCTTGGCTTAAAGGTTGGGTTGGAATTCAGACTATTTACATTTAGTCAAGTGATGAATCGTCAAAGCTTCTAGTAACATCTACGGAAGAGTAATTATATTATTAAAGAAAACATCAATTAATTGATCATTAAAGAAAAGTTTAATTTATTATTTTAAATAAGGATAACAACATGATATGATAAGCAACTGGTGGTGGCTAATGGTTACATTACCAAGATGGCTTGAAATATTATTTATTAATTCAAATTATTATCCATAATTTGAATGAGAGACAAAATGGTTGTGTCCATTTAATCTAGAAGAACATAGAATATGACAAAATTATCCCTCTCCGTCATGAGGTGGCCAGAAATTATTGTGCGCCTTACTGGCAGTTTTTAATTTAAAATATTATGTGAAAATCACTCGCTACTCTAATCTAAAAAAATAAAATATCAGGTATGAAAGCAGTTTGATAGGTTACCGTACATATTTGTTTGGGAATCTATGGAGCTGCCAGGTGGCGTAGGGCCAGCAGTAAGCGCGGTAGATCGACTGGAGGAAAGAAAGAGACTAAGTGTTCTTTGACTTTTTAACTTTGGAGTTGAAATTTCGGAAAACAATGGAGTTGGAAAGCTTGAATGGTCTGAATCTGATGATAAAGCACGTTCCATCCAATTGATAACTTATCTTTCGGCTCCTTCAAGGAATCTAATTCGCAGTTGTTAGCTGCACGTTATAGCCCAAAATTCACATTTAAGTCTAATTTTATATTTTTATGTTTCTTTGGATTATTATAAATAAATAAGTACGTTATTCAATATATATTTTATTATTAATCATATATATCTCCAACAATTATATTATAATTTTTCAATTAAGTTAATTATCTTTAAATATCATTTCTCAAATTAATTGTTCTTTTCATAAGATCTGTATAAAAAAAAAAATCCATCTTCGCTGTTAAAAGAGTAAAACACTCTTTGTGAAAAGTGTATTTAATTTAGCTAATTTATACAATTGATACCCAATTGTTTAATTAAAGGAGAACGAATCTTTATCACATCCTGTCAGTTCTTGATAGTAAATTAATATATTATTTTAGAAAACATCAAAATTAATAATTTAATAACTATTATAGCGGTGTTAATTGAATTGAAGCCATCATCCATATATACAAATATAATTATCAGACCTAACTCATGCATGTGAATTTAGGACCTACCCATGTGGGGGATTTGTTTTGTGCCAACAGTTTTTGTTTTTTCTTATATATATTTAATAAAAAGGAGCTTAGAATTAGAATTTTGTATTTAAAGCCATCATTTTCAGAGGAGAAAAGAATGGAAGGGCAAAGAGGGAAATCAATACAAATATATGTCTCTTTCAGGAGCAATTTCGTGTTCACAACGGAAAAAGACACAGTTTGCCACTGTTCCGAGGTCTTTTGGTCACCCCATACATCATTTGTATTTGGTATTAATCATTATTATTCTGTTATGTAGTCACTAATTATGGCAAAAGTACCTTTCTTTGGCAATTGTATTCTTAAAGGATAAGTTATGCCATAAGACCGAAATACCATCCTAAACGAAATAAAAGCCCACTCAAAATGTAAAATCTAAGAGTATTGATCATGGAGAGTGAATCCGCCAAACAAAAATTCAATATAATAATAATAATAATTGAAATATATATTTTTTTAATTTATTCTGAGCTTTTATGAGCCAATATAATATTGCGGCTATACAATGACTCACCAAATCGATGAAAATAATTATAGTTAAAAGGACTCAAATTCAAACTTCACACTCTTCACACAATTGAGTGAAAAGACGAACCAAACTATCATCTGACTGTCATTGCAATGTATATTTTATTCATAGTAATGATAAAATTAAAATAAACCAAATTGGAATATATAATAATAATTACTATAATTTTTCATTCTTTTGGATAAAATGAAATCATATATTAATTAATAAAATTTCATTGTTTTATTTACATTTTTGGAAATAGCCAAAAATATTAAGAATAGATTACATTGAATTCTTATATTCCTATCATATTCAGTGTACATATAATTTTTCATAACCACATTGAATATATGATATAATTTCTTATTTTATCAAATTGAATTCTCATATTTGATACGTATTTTTTCTAATATAGAGTGTATTTTTTTATTTTATTCGATGAAATTTTGATTTAAATAGAAATCAATATAACTAGACAAAGATATTATATTCAACCTATAATTTATTATTTTGTTTAATAAAATTTAAATTTAAATAGAAAACTAATATAATGAGAATTAAATTACCTTTGGTAGAATAGGAAATGTTTAATTTGACTAATAATTTATAACATTATAAAAGATCTTGATCCCACTTTTTTTAATAATTAACTATTATTCATTAATATAAAAATATTTCTAATTTTTATATCAATTAAATATTAACAACAAATCAAATTCAACATTTATATCCTCACCTGTTGAATTGAACCGGTGAAAGGTTTTCGCTCTCAACGAACAGATTAGTTAAATATTTATAGCCAATTTGATACCTGCCAAATGCTAAGAGAGCCCAAAGTGAAAGCCCATAGAAACAAAGGACCCATCTGTGCTAAGAGCAACTCTAATGTCATCCCGGATTGTGCCATTGAATAGAAAATGTTAATAATGAATTCGAAAATAAAAAATACGATTCACAACATCTATTTCTTTTTTTACACATCAGCTTAATTTTAAAAAATATTATTATTTAACTGATCATCTTTTCTGATTTGACAATTAAATAAACCACAATCCATATCCCGTCGAAGTTGCTCTAAGCTTCATAAAATTCTTTTTCACATTCACAGAACAATATACAAGAAAAGAAAAGGCAAATAGAGAGGAAAAAAAAAGAGAGTTCCACGTTGAAGTTCTTCACTTAAATTAGCACAATGTTCAGGGGAAATGAAGGCATCACAAACTTTTAATTCATGAATTGACATTTTCAATTTCCACTCCTACCTCTTACCTGAACTTCAGAAGGAATGAAACCCATTCACAGAAAATCCAATTAGTTCATCTAGTTATGTTTGCACAGATTCTCCATATTCGACTGGAATCTTGGTGAGTTAAACAACCCAAAGAACAGAATACAGCATAAGAGTTTACTTTCAGAAACAAAACAAGAAAAAGCTAGACCAACTTCCTCCCAGCTGCCACTGGCCTTCAATCCCCAAAATGGTGACGTTCTTCAACATCTCAGATAAAACATTAGGGACTAATCGCAAAATGAAATAATTCATAGCAGCAATTCTGGCGCTATCAGTGTACAATCAGGATGAGAAGGAAAATACAGCCTTCTTATCTTAAAATCCAACTTTATAAAAAAGGAAAAACAATCTTTTGCATCAGTTTCTATTTCTCTCTTCCATTTTATACAATTTTAGCATATTATAATGAAACTAAATGGAACTTGAGTTTCCTGTCATAACAATCTCGGCATGTTCAGCTTCGACTCTAATGGGATGTCCAACCTTCATACTTTTGCACCCAGGAAGGACTGCAATGCCAACATATAGATATAGATATATATATATATATTTTTAGATTCAGCAATATATGCATTTGAAGGTACATGCGGATCAAACATGTTGAATGTGGACAGCATGACATACAAAGAAGTTAGGCAACAATAATGTCATTTTATTTGTCCACAATATTTCAGCATATCCAACACATCAATCACGACCCGATTCAGAGTTGAATTGTATTGAAAAAAGTAGGATTTTGAAAAATTAAAGCTTCCAGCTGTTAAACTTATTATTCCAAAAAGGAGTGAAGGCCTTTGTGCACGATTAAAAGGAAAAGTTACTAGTAGGAGGTCATTGTTCTTCTAGTTATGCATCATTGAATCCTTTGACAGCTATCTTCTCCATTGTAGAAGAACATCAGTTATTAAATTTTACTACTAAAACGCCATCCCCTTTGTTTCCTACAAACAATAGCATATCACAAGTCCTCCGATACCACATCAGTCTTTGGTTCATACACCACCCACTTCCCCAGATAATATCAAATTGCAGAATCAACAGTTAATCAAGAGGACGGAGAAATGGAAGATTTCTAGTAGACTTGGAAAGGTATGCAAAAAATCACATTCAGAGACCCTATAAGAAGCTTTTCCAAGGGTTTCTTTCACAAGAAAATTGAGTAAAAGAGGGTCGACTTCTGAGTTTTTGTCTCAATCAGGTCAGATTGGATCCATGGAGCCGGGTTAAACTCTACAAAGAAGCTATACTGCACTGATCATCATTGATCAACTTGGAAGTGATTCAGACTGAAGTTTGACTAATTCTCAGATTCATTCTAACACATTAAAAGGAGAACAACACATTTGTAAGTTTAATACGAATCCCAATGAATGGAGAAATGATAAGCAATAATTTAGGTGAGGAAAACAATAGATGAAAAAAAACCTTATGCAATGTTCATGTCGTAAAACATTCAATTCATTGCATATTATGCTCTTTTCTTAGGATATAGGTGAATAGGAGATTAATCAGAAAACTGTAAGACCAAAACATTGAAGAGGGAGATTGCGTACCATATTAGCCAATGAAAATGGCAATGGATAATGTCATAAATATAAACTACATTCCATGCACAAAAAGCACATACATTCTTGAAAATTTGAGGTCCTCAACAATCATGGACAATCAAATAGAGAAACTATAAACTTACAGGGGCATTGTCCCATACAATGTCATGCATTCAAAAATTGAACTTAAACAGCAAAATATTCCACTCATGTTTGGAAGTTATTTGTTTACCTTGACTCCTGCTGGAGAGTTTCCAGGCTTTGCAGTAGTCGTACTACCAAGAAATCCTGAGGTGTTTCCGGGTTTTGCCGTAGTTGTGCTCCCAAAGTTAAACTTCGACTTTTTATCAGCAGGCTTTAATATTTGAAAAGAGCACATTAGTGTCTCATCCACACTCATCATGGCACCAGCATTATCGAATTCCCCACAATAATTAGGCGCTGAAAATATAGTTACAAGTTGCCGGTTAGCAAAGAACTCATATCCATCCTCCACCACCTGAAACAACATATTAGGAAAAGCAAATGAATGATAAAGCCGCTAGCAGCGATGAGAAAACATATCCCCTACAATAACTCAAAGGACAGCGCATAATGGGCAACCAGAGCCATTACCACTGTGAAGAACTGGAGATATGGAATTTATTGGGAGGGAATATTAGAGGCTCTATTAGGGATTCATAAATGGGGCAATGAGCTTAAGAACTGCTCCAAAATTAAGAACAGTTCTCACAATTCATGAAGAAAAATGTATGGCTCTAGATTTTGTATTCTCTACAGCCTTCAAGTATGGGATATGAAATTCAATAGCACAGTGATTAAGAGAAATTGAATTGCTATGGTAGTTAAAACCTGGTGTGCACGACAAATGAGATCCAAATCATGCTTCTCAAGAAACTCTGTCACTTTGTCTGGACCAAAAGTATATGAAACTCCTCTGTCATTCATTCCCCAACCTTGAACATCTTTACTAGGATCTGACCATAGAAGATCACAAAGCAATCCCGTGTCTGGCACATCAGTTGGTCGTTGTAAGTTTCTAATCTGATCCAAATTATTCAGGTCAGGAGAAAGACCCCCATGCATGCAGAGAATCTTCTCATCAATTAGAGCGGCCACTGGCAGGCAATTAAAACAATCTGTGAATATCTTCCATAGCCTAACATTAAATCTTCGCTTACACTCATCATAGAAACCGTATATGCGGTTTATAGAAGCACATTCATGATTTCCCCTCAAAAGGAAGAAGTTTTCAGGATATTTTATCTTGTATGCAAGGAGAAGGCATATTGTCTCCAGACTTTGCTTGCCTCTATCAACGTAATCCCCCAAAAATAAGTAGTTTGCATGTGGAGGTAATCCACCATATTCAAACAGCCTTAGAAGATCAGAATATTGACCATGGATGTCACCTGCATGTCATAAGCAGACTCCATCAGCAGACATTTGCAAATGTTTCTTTTAACATTTGCACCCACACATAGCACATCTTCAAATTATGGCTTCAGAACCACATCATGGCATAAAACATTCAAATATATCACCAACATATCATAAGAATATCAATTATCAGTTCAGCCAAAAATATGCTTTGGCAAAATCACAAAATAATTAAAATCCACCCAGAAGACTTTTTACCATATGCCAATAACTGCCATAATCTTAAGCGAAGACACATACTGTTAAGAACATTCACGACACATGTCAAGTAAGCAACTGAACACCTCAGGCCACTATGCTGAGATCATAGGTTCAAGCATAATAGTCTTGTCCTCTATCACATAAAAGAATGCAATTAACCATCTAAAAGCTGTTGAATAACAAGCCCCTCATATTATCTACTTCAATTTATAGCAAATTTGTGTGCTGAGGAGTTCCTGATGATTAAATAAACCAATGAACCTCCTCGAAAATATGATTACATTGCATGCCACTAGAAAATTATTTCTTACAAACAAAAGGAGAAAACTTTGTAGAACCAATTAAATATACCAAGAACCTAAAGCACCCCAAGAAATCCTATTGGACAAATATACAAAACTTCCTATTTTACGACCAATATAAATAGTTGATGCAGCAACTCAAAATAAGCAGCTAATTATTTGCAGCAAAATATGCATCGCAGAACAATCTATATAAAAGTCAACATGTAAAAACAGAGATAGACAGGTAGTTAGTGAAATCCACAGTAAAACATTCATTAAGCAGCTGTGTAACATATGATTATCAACCATAGAAATTAAAGGCCCAAGGTGCAAAGAGCTGCTAGAGCTTGGGCGCTAGCCTCTGGGTTAAGGCCCACATGAAGTTAGGTGAGGTGCAAAAAGTTATAAAAAAACAAAAAATAAAAAAATACATAAATCTGAAAATCACATTTTAAGTTGTCAGAAAAAAATAAGAAAAACATGAAAAAAAAAACACACACAAATCAGGAAAAAATTGACAGCATGACAGTTTATATTTAAAGATACCGGAGTTGTGAAAGAATGGCGTAGAATCAAGAACATGGAAAAAGAGAGAGAGAATCAAAAGCAAATATAGGATAAGAAATTGAGCATTTGAATGGCTCGGTTCAATGCAGAGCTCATCACTGCTTTTATGTTACATTCTATTTCTTTTATTTATTTATTTTATGTAAACAGATGCTACTATTTCTTTTATTTATTTTATATAAACCAATAATTGCTGGATATTTATACTGAAAGAAAACCCTAGGTGACCGTTGAAGGAAAAAGGTGAGGTTGCCCACATGTGGAAATTTGAGCAAGCCATTGCCCCTTTTATAACTATGCCATCAGTGTACACAGATTAAGATGAACTTCTTCGTTAAAAAAGGACTTTCTCTAAAGGGAGTTGAGGTGTCCAAGAGAAAAAATGCAGAAATCCACAAACCAATTCAGACCCAAAAATTCAGTTACCAGGATAGCTGCTTTGATTCACAAACTGACAAGAAAATATGAAGCATGAAAATGCATCACAGGATACTGCACATTGAACTGCAGGCCCAACCATAACAGGCATTCAAATAAAGGAAATTAAATACAATGCAATAGTCCATACACATTTGTCTATTAACTTGGACCAATTGAACCAAAGGCCAAAATTTCAAATTCAAACAAAGACGACAAAAAGAGAATTGACATTATTCCAAATTTAAGAGTTTACTCTGGTCAAAGTAAAAGCTTGTCAAAACAATTAACTACAGTGCAAAGAATTTAAGCTTTCTCCTCAAAAGTCAAAAAAGTTTGAATTCTGAAAAGACTTGAACCAAATTATCCATAAACAAATAAAAATCATAAATAAATAAGGCATTTACCTAACTATGTCATTTAATCCGTTCATGAAAAATAAGCAGAAATAGTTTCATAGGCAATTCCCGATTAACCAACAAGCTTAATATAGATCACAAAAGTAAATAGTAAAACGGAAGAAAAATTAAAATAGTGTAGTAAATACAACTTTTTACAAGTCATAAGAACGCAATTGAGTCACACTACAAACAGATTATATTCAAAGTAAGCATTTAAACGCACCCAAAGCACGTAATAATCAGCAAGGTTTTTGTGGCAATTCAAACTAAAGCCAAAGGATGAATTGATCCATTGAATTGACATCAAAGACGGGTTTTTCTATACTAAACACAAACTTGAATTCACAAAACTAAATATCAACAAATAGGATAAATGAATCATTCTCCCACATCACAAGTTGATACTAAGAAAGAGAGAGTTTCAGACCACTAATTAAAATAAAGAGCGAGTTTCAGAAAACTTAAAATCGAATACTAAATACAACCTTTTACAGGTCACAAAAATACAAATTGAGTTCACATTATTAACAGATAATATTCAAAGTACACATTTAAGCACACCCAAAGCACCTGCTAATCAGCTAGCAATTCAAGCCAAAACCAAAGGATGAAGTGACCCAAAAAATTTACATCAAAGATTCATTTTTCTATCAATAAACACAACCTTGAATTCACAAAACTAAATATCAACAAATAGGATTAATGAATCATACTCCCATGTCATAAGTTGGATGAGATCATTCCGTAATTACAAGCACCATAAAACACCATAAAATCCTTATAGATTCTCAAAGGAAAAAAAAAAGAAGAAAAAGAAAAAGCATACAATAGAGTGCCGAGAAAAGTTCTTTTGATGGGCATTGGAGAAAAAAGAATTTATATCATATATAAATGCTATTAAGGACATGTATAAAGGTACAGTCACAAGTGTGGGAACAACAGAGAGGGGATGGAAAAGAGTTACTCATAACTGTAGGATTATATTAGGGATCTATCTTATTTACCCAGATTAATAATGAGTTAACTAGTGGCATACAAGATGATGTTTTATGGTGCATGTTATTCCCATATGATATTGTCTTAATCAATGAAAATAGCGAGATAGTAAACCAGAAGTTGGAACTATGGAGAGCAGTAAGGATTTAAGTTAAGCAGAAATTTGACATGATATATTTAGCCCCCATAAAAAGAATGAAGGTGAAGTAATTTAGATGGCATTGTTGTGCCTACGTGAGAGCAATTCAAATATCTAGGTTTGTATTTCAAAAGGTTATATAATAGATGAAGAAGTAATCCATAGAATTTAAAATAGAATGCATGAAATGGAGCACTATAGGTGTACTCCTATGTGATATGAAGACATCTAACAAAATGAAAGGCAGGTTTTATAGAACGGCAATGAGATCAGCTTATATTATATGAGAGTGAAAATTTAGATCTAAAATTCTAACATAATCACAAAATGAATTTTGCAGAAATGTGAATATTAAGATGAATATGCGGTCACACAAGATTAAACAAATTAAAAAAAATACTACATCCGGGAAAAAATTGCCAATAGATCCCCACGAAAAGGACGCCTAAGATTACTTGGCCGCATCTTTACATGGATCCCCAAATGTCCCAGTTGGTAGATGTGATACATTTATGGTGGAGGGTCTTAAAAAAAGAAAAAGGTGGACCTATGACCACATGGAGGGAAGAAGTCTCAAAATATCTACAACCTCTTAGCATTAATGGGGACTTGGTCATGAACAAAGGAATGTAACAAATGATTCAAATAGCCAATCTAAACTAGTCTGATATTAAGACTTAGTTGTTATTGTTGTACTCAAATACAAGCATGAGTAGCTTAGATATTCCAATCTGAGTGGCAGAATCAATATCTAGTAAATCTCAATAGTTCATTTTATGCAAATTTGGGCTCAGCAAATATAATAATACTGTAAAATAAACGAAATATGAAATAAACTAAAATCACTGGTTAAGTAACAGGTCCAGTTTCTGTTAGCACAAAATTCAGCCAAGTCTAGATGCTTCGTTGCACAATAATAGGATACTAAAACAGCACACTCCAATTTTCTTCTTTTAAAACGAAAATGGTCACTAAGTATATTCCAATTCAAGTGATAGAATAATCAAACCCAAAACGCGAATTAATCAACAGAGCCCAAATGACCTTAACGTAAACAGTGTAGCACTTAATAGTTCATCTTGATGCCGACTTTGAGTTTACTGAAGTTCAAAAACAGCGTTCGAAGCAAAGAGAAAACAAACCACCGCCAAATCACACATAAGTTAAAACTAATTGCGGTCAGCACAAAGCCATAAACCAAGCAAACTCCGCATTTCATCAGAATACAACCACAATGTCAGGAAACGCACTAACAAGGAAGTTGAGACCGATTTAAAGTATATAACCTTTAATAAAAATGGGTTTGGGATCAGCCGTATACATACACCGAATTAGAAGCGTCTAAAACACTCAAAATAGAGAAGGAAAGGCTCCAAAGTCACCAAAAGACAATCAATTGGAGCTCGAAGAAAACAGACCAATCTTAATGGGGTTATCATAAACATAAACTAGTGGAGCAACTAAAGCCAAAGTTAAACACAAAAACCGATTAATAGTTACCCGAAGAAAGGCCTCAAAACACAAAGTAAATAAATTAGAACCAAAAATAGAAAACCCACCAAACAAAATAAAAGGGAAATAACATTGGATAGTTCAAAAGAAAGAAGAGAGAACAAAAAATGAATACCACAAATCTTGATGGGCGCTTCAAGCTCTAACAAATTTGGCTGTTGCAAGAAAATCTCTCTGGACACGACGCAGAGCTGACGGATCTCAGACTCTGATAGCTGGACCTGCTTCCCGGGTTTGCCCCGAACCTCTAGAAGCCGCCTGATTATATCATCGAGAACCCCTTGGTCCATTTCTCTCACTTTTCTTCTTTCGTTTTTTTTTTTTTTTTAAAGTGACTAAAAATGAAAGCTGAAACCAAAAGTCAACGGCTTATCTACTGGGTGTGATTGAGAGTCGGAAAAGCTGGAAGAGGAGACGGAGAAGAAGAATAAAAGCAGAAAGAGTGGGGGCAAAACATGGAGGTGATGAGAAATGAGCAATGATCGAGTGTCGTTTTGTCAAGGAAGAGGTGCCGTTTTGAAAGGGAGAATATGGAATTTTGCTTGCTGAGATAGAATGCGAAGAGTGGAAGGGCTTGCAAGTTAGCAACTTACTGGGCTGACCCAATGACTCTATGGAGAGAGAGAAAATTAAGAGCGCGTGTTTGGTCAATTTCCAGGAATAGAAATCACAGTCTGCGAATAATTTTACTCTATCCGTGTTATTAGTATATTGGATAATAAATTAAATAATATATTTATTAATTAAATAAATTATATAATTATTTTATAAAATATTTAAAATATTAAAGATTTATGTAAAATTAGATTAATTTATATGTAAGTAAAACTATAATTCTTTTAAAATTTTTACTAATAGATGTAATTAAATTAAAATTAAAATTTTATTTGTAAATTGTTTAATTATTATCTTATTGAATATAATATTTTTCACATTATATTAAAAAATACATATTAAAAAATTAATTTAAAAATTTTAATGGTTATTCAAAATTTTGTATAATTTTACGGCATAATTTTTATGAATTTATTTTTTAAATTTTGTATAATGTTAATTTTTTTTCTTATTAACTACATAAATAAGAAAATTTAATTTCTTTTTTTCAAACCATTTAAACTATTAAATCGAACTAAATTAAATTAAACTATCGCTAAGGGTTTAGATTGGTTTAAAATTTTTATGATTTAATTGGTTCAAATTTTTCTAAAATCACTATTTTAGATTTGATTCGACCAAACTGACCCACAAATATTTATATGTTTCATTATACTTATAAAATACAAAAATTAAACTTATAAAATATAAAAGTATTTTCATACTGAAAATCAAACATAAATTCCAATTCATAAAATTGTCACGATCCAAAACTGTGGGTCGGACCGACATTAGGACCTAGGTAAGTTTAAGGGCCCCGAGGCCCGTAGTAAGCTTAATCTATCAAATTCCAATCCTATTACCATTTGACTATCGGAATAGTAAGCCCATATTATGACATTTTCATAAGTCAATCAGAGTTAATAATTCTGACCCAGCCTTAGTAATACATACTATTCGCAACTCGGGCCCATATCCATATAATAAAAATATTTTCTCATAAAAATATGTGATTGTCATAATATGATCAAACTATCCCTATCATACAGTCTCCAAATTATCATAAAACACTCAACGATTTATTTATAATCACATGATAATCATTTTACAAGCCAGTATTTATTTAAACATCCTAACTGCGGAGTTAAATAAAATGTGCGAAGTATTCCAAATATTAACAGAGAGTTATACTAACATGATCAATCCTCTGCAAAGAAGGAAGCAGAGTCTTATAGACCAACAGTATCCTTATTTCCTGAAAAATATTTATGGAAGGGGGGTGAGTTTCACTAAACTCAGTGAATAATAATAAATAATGCAAACCCACACATTCGAGCGGTATGCTTTCACAATATAATAAATGACATACTTCACAAGCACGTGACATACAACAGCATCTTCAAACAAATCACATTCAAATACTCACAACATGTGGAAATTAGTCAGTGATGTCACAAGTTCACCTATTGGCCCCAGGCCAATTCCATAATAATAATAATATATATATTAGGGAGCCGATCCCCCATACTAGGCCCACTGACTCGTAGTGACACACGTCGTCCCAATTTCCACCCAGATACAAAAGCACATTATTTCACATCACAATTATTCACAAAAATATTCAATACAATAAATGCAATATGTGAATGTAATCAAGGACGGAAATTATATAAATTAGAGAACTGAGATATTATATATCAAATACTGAGATTATGAAACTGAGATATTATATTCGAAAAATGAGGAATATCAGTATAGCAATAAGAAATGATTCACGATTATTTAAATAATATGAAGAATATATGATATGCATATGAAATGCATGTATGCAGGATGGTGTGCACCATTTATTATTACTCACAGTGACCGCAGAATAAGACTCAGGTCTGTCCTGGGTTTTGATTCGGAGGAGCGGTGGAAGAACTTGGTCGATCCAATAAATGTCAAATTCCCAAAAATCCTTGAATCGAAGGTTGAAGGAGGAGGGAACGGTGGCCGGAAGCAAGCTGGGCTTGTTGCCAAGGTCACGTGGAGGAGCTGGTGGTGGCTCAAGGCGACGCGACGCGAAGAGGGGCTGCTGGAACTGCAGTGGCTGGAGTTATTGTTGCAGTGGTGGCGCAGAACAGGGGAGGAGGAGGAGAAGCTGGTCTACTGCTGCTCCTGGAGGAGGAATAGCTGCTGGAAAGGAGACGGAGCTGTGGCCAGAGGCTGCGCGAATGAGGCTGGCGATGCTACTGCAATAGAGGCAGTGAGAAAGAGAGACAGAGAGGGAGGCAGCGCAGAGCTGGGTCGCAGCCGCGCGAGGAGGAGCTGCTGGAGCTCGCTGGAAATGATGGCGCGACGCGAGAAGGCTGCTAAGGCGGAGGAAGCTGCTGCTCGTGGAGGAGCTGGCGTTCCTACGACTGTAGAGAGGGACAGAACGCAGCAGAGAAAAAAACTCAGGGGAGAGGAAAGAAGAAAGAAGAAAGAAAGAGAAGAGAAGGAAGAAGAAGAAGGAGGAGGAGGAAGAAGGTGGTGCTGCAACGAGGAGGAGCTGGTGGCAGTGGCTGTGGTTGGTGGAGGTGCAGGGAGAGGGAGGAAGTGGCTGTCGATCAAGGAAGAAGGATGAAATTTAAAGAAAAAAAATAAATAAAAAATAAAATAAAATAAAAATAAATAAAATAATATAAAGTTTTATAATTATTAAATAAAAACAAACCGTCCAAGGTAAGTTGTCGGGGAGAAAAAAATAGCGACGCATTGTGTTTTTCAAAAATATCCGATTCGGGTCTAATTGAAATTAATTTGGTCCAATTAAAAAAATATTGGTCCGATTTTATTCGATTAACGGTTATTCAATAAATTTTCGGGCGAACCAAAATGATTTTTGGTCCCGATAATATTACGTGGCGTAATATTATTGGCTAAAAATTTACAATTTAAATTTAAATGGGAATATTTCGAAATAAAAATTTCGGGGTATTTCAGTTTATTATTAGAATTTTGGCGAATTATTGAATATCGGGTAATTTTGATTAATTAATTAGTTATGAAATTGATGATTAATTGGAGAAATTGGATAAAATAAATTTATTGATGATTTGGATGATTAAAGGAATTAATTTGGAAAAATGAATTTTTATTAAGTCAAAGTATTATATTATTAATGGTATTTTGAGAAATTAATCAATTATGGATTAAATTAGGTTGATACAATTATTTCAAGCGTTAAATGGAATTTTGGTGAAATTGTTAACGAATTTTATTTGGAGATTTTAATTAGATAGAATTATTATTATTGATGTTAAATTATAATTTT
>CANUEX010048267.1:0-71045 GCA_948099535.1 Jatropha multifida
TTTGCATTATTTATTATTATTCACTGAGTTTAGTGAAACTCACCCCCCTTCCATAAATATTTTTCAGGAAATAAGGATACTGTTGGTCCAAAAGACTCTGCTTCTTTCTTCGCAGAGAAGTGATCATGTTAGTATAAACTCTCTAATAATATTTAGAATACTCTGCACATTTTATTTTACTCCGCAGTTAGGATACTTAAATAAATATTGGCTTGTAATAGAATTATCATGTGATTATAAATAAACTGTATGATAGGAACAGTTTGAACATATTATGACAAATAAATATTTATATGAGAAAATATTTTTATTATATGGATATGGGCCCGAGCTGCGAATAGTATGTATTACTAAAGCTGGGTCAGAATTATTAACTCTGATTGTCTTATGAAAATGTCATAATATGGGCTTACTATTCCGATAGTCAAATGATAATAGGGATGAGTTGTGATAGTTTAGATTTACTACGGACCTCGAGTGCCTTAAACTTATCTAGGTCCTAGTGTCGATCCGACCCACGATTTTGGATCGTGACAAAAAGTCAAAGTCCGAATTTGACCTTTTTTTTCAATTCGGGCTAATGTTTTTAATTTTATGGATACCGTGAATTCATTTTTTTAGCCTCGATTTGGATTCTATTAAAAACAGTAATATAAATGAAAAATATTACTTCTTCCATTTCACTTTAACAGCAACACTTGATTTTTTTCACAAGAATTAAGAAAATAATTAGAATATATTTATTTTCTAAAATTATATGATAAAATGTCTAAATTGCCCTTTTTAAAATTAAAAACTCTCCATTTAAATTTGCTACAAACTACCTAATAAATATGGATAAATCTGAAAAAAATAATTAATGTACTTTCAAAATTCTAAATAAATACTTAAAATAGAATAATATAAAATGTTCATTTAAAGTCATTAAAGTGAAACGGATAGAATAGTTAATAATTTTATTTTTATCCACTGCGTTTCTTCCATTTCAATTATAATTTAATATGATCTCAACAAAAAAAAAGTATCATGTAATATAATTGAATAATAATTAAAGAATCAATATATTTTTTTAAAAAAAGTTTATAATTAACTAAATTGTTCTTTTGTGAGTTCTCTAAATAATTAATGACTATTTAGCGAAGAAAATTTAATTATTATTTTATTTTTTAAAATAAAGGAACTGGAAAAAAAATGTCTAAACTCCAAAGTAATATTTGAAATAAGGTAGAGGAGGTAGGAGTATTACTTTTGTGGAAAATGACACAAATGTTAAAAGTGATATAAAGGATATTATAGAGAAAATAACTTTTTAACCATTAATTAAAACAGAAAAATAAATAATTAATTTGTCACACTCCAAATTACCAATGTGATGTTTAAAAATATATTAATTGTTTATTATTAGATGGATAGCCAACCCCATCTAAACATGATAATTAAATTCTCAATAATTCAAACTGTGATGTTTACTTGTTTGGAATTAAAAAGATCGATTTACTTGTTCATCAAATTTAAAAATAATTCGAATATTGATATTTATATACATAACTATTTTAGGAAAAATATAATATTTCCAATTTCTAAATTTGCCTTGACTAATTAATATGTATAAAAATCTATTGATACACACACCAGTAATAGCATAAATGAATGAACTTTGGATTCCATTTTCAGTTTTGTTCAATGTAAATACACTTTTATTTCAATATTCTTTTGCAAAAACAATATTTTTTTTTCAAAACTTCTTTTTTGGTAAATAATAAATTCTTAATATCAATTAATATATATTATTGTAAATAATTAAATATAAATATAGTAATAATTAATTACATTGGTAATTTAATGATCGAGTTTCCATAAAATTATGAATCTGAAAGTGAACTTCTATTAAAAAAAAACATGAATTGAATAAAATAAACCTACAACTCGCATCAACCCGATTTTATCATTTTAATATCTTCCTTCTAATACATGTAAAAAAGTATATCTCTCTTTCATTTTAATAGCAACAAATGATTTTATTTTGTTTTTGTTCTATTTTAAGTGTTTATTTAAGATTTTGAAGGTGCATTAATTATTTTCTTTCAATTTTATCCATATTTATTAGATATTTCAAAATAAAATTAATAGAAAATTTTTAATTAAAATGGACAATTTCAACATTCTGTTATATTTTTTTAAAAAATAAATATATTCCAATCATTTTTTTAATTTTATAAAAACATCAAATGCTGGTATTAAAGAGAGCACAGGGAGTATAATACTATATAATCAGAAGCAGAACAACGTTGTATCGAATTTCTTAAATGAGTGAAATTATAATAAGAGTAATTAATTATTTAGTTCCTAGATTTGCTATCCTCCATAGGAATTAAAAATAAAACAAAAATTCCGTTAAAAAAATTAAGTTTTAAATAAACACGTTTTCTTTATTTTTAAAGGCTAAAAATAAAAAAAATCAAAAACAAACTGCACCTTAATTACCCTAATAATAACAGAACGTGGCTTCAACTTCACCAACCTGATCTTCCAAATTTTCCTTTTTCGGTGCGTTTAGCCCGCGAAATTAAAAATCAAGTACCGATTATGATTGTTTTTATCCGTTTCTATGTACCATAATATTATTGTTATTAATTCGGTAATGTCCAAATAAGGGCGGGAAAAGATATTGAGACCAAGCAAAAGTTTGAAAATTATCTGGTAAGAATTGGAAAGTTTTTTTTTTTTATATGTATTTTCTGCTTTTTTAGAATTTTATACGTGTCAATATATGGGTGGGATACCGTGCCGTCCATTCAAGCCATAAGTCATTATATAAGCCTCTCCACCAGCACAAAATTATCCAAAATTTAAAATGGCAGAAGGGAGAAAAGAAACGGTACCGGAGCAAGAAGAAACCTCAATCCATGGGGACATTCTGGAGTCCGTGTTCGGTCACGTGCCTCTCATTGACCTTGTCCCTGCTTACCGTGTCTCCAAGTTTTGGAAACGCACCGTTTCCACTTCTCTTCGTTATTTCAACAAAATCAAACCTTGGCTTATCCTTCACTCTCAAGCTACTAGATCTCCTCACTTCATAGCCTCGCACGCTTACGATCCTCGCTCGCACGTGTGGATTCAGATCCAGCAACTGCCAATCCATCACGTATCTGCCCTCCGATCTTCTCACTCCACTCTCCTCTACATGTTATCGCCGTCCAAATTTTCATTTTCTTTTGACCCGTTGCATTTGACTTGGCACCACGTTGAATCCCCACTCGTGTGGAGAACTGACCCCATCTTCGCAGTCGTCGGCCACCGTGTGATAGTCGCCGGAGGAGCATGCGATTTTGAAGATGATCCTTTGGCTGTGGAAATCTACGACCTGAAGACGCGAACATGGGACACATGCGAGTCCATGCCTACTGTTCTCAAGGACTCCGCCGCCTCCACATGGCTTTCCATAGCAGTAAACGGTAATAGAATGTACGTTGCAGAGAAAAGCTCCGGCGTGGTTTTCTGTTTCGATCCCGAAACAAAATCCTGGAATGGACCACACAGTTTGCGTCCTAATAGCGATTTGTCCAGCACCTTTATTGGATTTTCTAATGATCGTCTGATTTTGGTCGGTCTGACTGGAGATGATGAAGAAGAGATCACTGGCGTGAAATTGTGGGAGCTAAACGTCGCGTCGTTTGAGTTCTGCAGAGAAATTGGTGAAATGCCTAAGGAACTAGTAGAGAAAATGAGAGAAGATTCTTCTAGGGTGTCATCGGTGGTTGTGAATGTGATGGGCGATTTTGTGTTTATAAACAATACCTGTGCTCCTGGAGAGGTATTCCTTTGCGAGCTTGGCGGCGGCGCGTGTAAATGGAACAGTGTAAGGAACGTGGTGGTGAATGATGAGTGTCGCTTGGCTGAGAGGTTAGTGTTTTCTTGCGCTGACGTGGGATTGGACGATTTGAATAGAGCGATACTGGTGGAGGGTACGGAATTCTCTGTGGTAGGAAAAACAGGAGAGCGTTTGTGATTTAAAAAATTTTTTTTTTTTCTCTAAGGAGGATAACAAGGCAGATGAAGCGAATTTGAAAATGGAGAAGTTGAATTTAGTAACAGTAATAAAAAGAAAAAAAGGACAGACTGTGGTTGTAAGTATAAATATTTGTTTTCTCACTACATTTTTTTTGTTGTGTGTGGTGGTGGAGGAGGGAGGATATGTTTCAGCCCAATCTCCATTGAAGTTGATGTTGAGGTTTTGTCTATCTATGTTCGGCCCAACCCTGTTGATTGATGAAATGAACAACTATTTGAAACTTTTAGCTATTAGTCAGCGATTAAATAGTTGAACCGTACATTCATGGATAAAGCAACCATTCTATTTGATATCCTTTAGAGGGAGGGAATGATTTAAAGAAGGTCGTGGAAGGCAAAACTAGTAATGCATGTTTCTTTTTTTAATTTTCACATTATAATACTCTAAACTAGTAAACCATAACCATCACGATCAATTATGAGGTGAGCATAATACCAGATTAGTTGGAAGCATCTTATCACCAACAAATTTAAAAAAAAAAAAAAAAGGAATATTTAGAAATTGAGTAAAAGCATAGTTGGTCTGGGCAGTTGGTCCACCAAAGGACCCATAAAGCCCAACAAAATACCTAATGTCATCAATCATGGGGCCCATGTGAAAGGATCTTACTATCCCCAAATCCACAACCTAAAATCCCAATTTCCCTTCTCAAAAATACCTAATTTTTCAATTACTATTTGTTTTCCTCCACCTACCAAAGAACAAAAACACCCTCCTTTTTTGTCTTTGAATTTTAGTCGCTTTTGTGATTAGGTCGGTAAGTGCATGCCGTCAAAGATTTAGTTCTGTATCGAGAAATATGTTGTTGATGGATGGGTGAAATTATATGGCATGGTAATTGAGACAGGAAACCTCGATACATCATTTAATTTACCCTTTGCTCTTGCTTTTAATCATGTTTTTAATTAAGCATGCTGCAATTTTTATTAAAAAATTGCATTTTCAACCAACAGATTATTGCATCAGCACAGCTAAACTGATACTTAAAAGAACTTTGATGCAATAATTATATATTGAAGTCGCAATTCTGAGAAATACTTTATTTGAATATCACTCTCCATCTCAAAATGATAACAATTAATTTTAATTTTTCTAAATTTATTGAATCATTTTTATTAATTCTATATTTCCATTTTATCATATTCATATCTAAGCGTATTTGGGGACGGAGTTTCGAATTTGGATTTACTACCAAATTGTATATGCATTTAACATTAAACTATGTTTTAGTGTGCAGGTCTATTTTGTTTGAATACAAAAACAATTGATAAAATGAATTGACTTGCCCATTTAATTTAAAATATTACTCCATTCATTGTATAATTAGTATTTTACTTTCAAATTATAATCTTATTTCTTTTTTTTAAATAATATATTCCGTTAAGTTTTTTTTTTCCAATTTAATGTGCATTTCTATTAAAAAAGCCATTAATATATTTGAAAGACTCAATGGATCCGAACAATATTGTGGAGTGCATAATATGGATAACCTTTTCATTTAAATAATATTCACTAAATTAGTAATAACTTTTGTGTCAGAGAGATTTTCTTTAATCTCATTCTCGCATCTTTTGCAAAGCATGAAAAGACCAACAAAAGCACGCCCGATAGACTTGATTTTTACAGTAAAATTTTTTTTATTAGTAAATCATTTCATATTTCATATGAGTCATTATTGCTACCCAAACATGATAGATATAGGTGTGATTGTACGTTTAGAAAGAAGTTCATGTTATTCAGATTATCTGATTAACAGATCATTTGATTATATAATATAAGAATTTGTATTATTTAATGATTAATTTTAAAATATATTAAAAAATTAAATAGAATATAGCTTAACAATATTAATTATATTTTTAAATATATGTATATATAAAAGAAAATTGAAAATATGAAAAATTATGAAATAGTAAAAAGAATTTTGTATTGAAAGGATATTTAGATTTGTGATGGAAATTAAAAAGAAAAGGTAAAAAACGCAAAGTAAAAGTAAGTACTGTTCAAATTCCGAAGCGACCAAAATACCCTAATCTAATATAATATAAAACCCTAGCATTTGGGGGTCTATAATCTAATATAATTCTCTGCCACGTCTGATTAGATGTGAAAAAGCATAATCCATTATTTAATTATCGATTAGGGAATATTCAGTTTTCCCAATGCGACAAAAATACCCTTGGGCTTTGAACTTCTACATTACAGCACATCTAGGCATTTTATTTTCCCTTTTCTTCTTCCTACTTTTTTTTATAAAATTCAATGTCAAGCCTGTTTTACCTATTTTGCCCCCCACTCTCAGGCAAGCGGGCGGTGGACTGGCGGACCATTTTAGAGATTCTTTCACGGCATTCGACGCAGAATATCATAGGGGTCCAAAAAAGCTACTCACGCACACCACAGCCATAGCGGAGTATTTTAGTAAAAAATAAATAAACAATTCAAAAATTTAAAAGATTACAAGAAAAAAAAATTACAAACAATTCAAATTTTAATTAATAATAATAGTTAAATAAGAATTGTTCATATCCTTAGCATAGTTATTATATAGGAGTCAACTATACATATCATTTAAAATTAAATATTTTTCAAACCAATAGTTAATAGTTAAGATATAATTTAATTGCTTAAATATACCTACTATTTCTTTCTCTTTTCTATTTTTAGTTTTCTAACTCTAATTTTAATTTAGAGCCGCAGCTGTTTGTCTGTAATAGTTCTTAATTTTCGCTTTACCTTTTTTTACTTTTAATCTTCTTTCGTTTCAATAAATTCATATATGTTTTTTTATAACATTTCTATTCTTTTTATTCTATTATTCTTGGTTGTTGATTATCTCCATATTTAGAGTTTTTTTTTTGTCTCTTCTTTGTGAGGATAATCCATTCTTTGCGAGGGTTTATTACTAAAAAAATTATTATATTTGATTTTATTTGTTTGAAGACTTTAAATCTTGATTTGCAGATATAGATTTTTGATCGATGGAGTCTTATACTACGGCTTGTTCTTCCATTGATACTATTTACGCATAGTGAGGAAAACTCATCTATAATCGTAATGTGTTATAAATTATTAAAAAAATAACTCAGTTATAGAAGACTCATACGGGTAATTATTTTGACTTTCAAATTGATTAACGGACTAGTTGCGGCTCTGAAGATTTTATATCTTTAGTCAAGATCAATCTAATATTATACTTTTAGTTTTAGTTTCACTATTTAAAAGGATGCGAATTTCTTTGATTCAAAAGATTAGTGAACTTTATTAGTTATTAATAGTAAAATTTTATGTCTGGTTTATATCTTTATTTGTAATTATTGATATTATTATCAATGAATTATAATGTAAAAAAAAAGATAAAAGATGGTTAAGATATAACTCTATTTAAATAATAGTTTTTTTTTATTAGAAAAGAAAAATTTAAATCTAAATTTATTGTCGGATCATATACACACTTATGATCAGATTATGCTTTAGTATGCATAAAATTTTTTTATTACAATTGCAATATTTTGTAAAAGTTTTAAACTATTTAACTAGTTTTAATAAAATTCAAATTTAAAAACCTACGAATTACATAGACTGAATATATGAAAAAATTTATAAATTCAATCCCCTTTAAATATATTTATAAAAAAAAATAAAAAATTTTAACCATAATTAAATTTCGAACTGAATTTGACTGTCTGTCCGAATAATGATATGAAAACCGGTAATTTACACCAAAATTCAAACTTAAAAAGAAAAAGGAAAATGCAGGACAAGGGGCGTGCCATCCCCACATGGGCATGATGGTCAGGGGTATGCAGGAGCAGGACTATGGTACTGTGGTAGCCTATCGGATCAATCATGACCGTTGATGGAATTGGTTGATGCATCGGGAAAAGAGGAATGGAAAGGAGAAAGTGGGTCCATTTAAGTAATAATAATGTTGCGGGATGCAGGTGCATCTTAGCAATATGCACACATGTTTAATCAATACTGGTCCACCATTTGAAAGAAAATACTATTCTTTGAACAAATTTTAAATAGAAATTGTTGCGAATTCACACGTTTACTTTTTCAATAAAAGAAACAAATATTATGTTTTGAGAGCGGTGATGGAACGTTTGTGAAATATAATTATTTATGTAGTGTAACATTTTATAATTAAAGTATTTAATTACATTATATTTCTCTTGCGTAAACACATTAATTTTAGTATCACGGTCATATTAAAATAAGTTGATTTTTCTTTTTTTTTATTGAATTTAAATAATAGACCGCTTTCTTTTTTTCTTCATTTAAATCATCGGTTTCTAGATCTATTATAAGGGACCATCTAATCCGATTTAAAATTTAATCACAGTTAAAATTCTTTGCCTTTCTCTATAATGATCCAATATTTTTTCCCATATGTCCAATTTGTGTTCTTAATAGAGCCACAACTCGTAGGCATTGCTTTAACACTTAATTTTAATATGGAGATATATTAAGCAAATGTAATTAAATTTTTTATTTTTTAAATAGTAATAAATACTTTTTCTTAATAGGGGTAATCCATTTTTATGGATGAAGAAATCACTATTTAGGTTTTGTAAAAAATGTGAAGGGATTATTGTTAGCATTGTTATATTTCTCTATGAGAATTTTTAAATAGAATTTAATTAATCTACGGATTGTAATTCAGTATGTAATGTGGATTGACTATGTGAAAATATCTCCTGAATTTGATTCTTATGAAACACATCTGCAGAGAGAGACAAAAAAGACAAAATTCCGAGCAGAATTAGGGTTCATATACTATAATTCAAGAGTTGCATATTCAAAAATTAGTGGTCTAATAGTATTTTGGTATGTGATTTGAAGAAAAAAGATGTTGGAATTTGATTAAAACTAACTTCATCCCTTCATAATGATCTTCATATTTACATTTAACTAATTAATTAATTTTTTTTGTTAGCTCTTTAATTTAATTTAATTATTATCAGTATTTAATTAATTTAAATCAAACAACTTCAAAAAGTGTAAAAAGAACTATTTTTGTACTATTCGAATAAAATCTATAATAATCACATTAGATAAAATCTCTAAAGTCTAAAAATTACAGATGCGTGATTCAACTAAGTAGAACACAAGTTCAATTGTTTAATTGTTAGAAAGTAGAAGCTTTTTACTGTTCTGACCCTACTAAATAAATTAATACTATAAAATTTTTGAAATTTAAATAATAATAAAATAAACAATGGATAAAAAGTTTCAAAAGAATAATAGTAACTTATATTTTACAAATAAAAATTAAAGAAATATGATTTTTACAGCTCTAAACAAATAATTTTTTTATCTTAAAAAATAACTTATACATGACAAATATATAATTAATTAAATTTTGTGCTAAATGTAAATATATATATATTTATGAAATGAGTTGTCAAATATAGCATTGTGGCTCAAATGGATGGTGATGTGGAATAGGCTGTGAGATGAACCTGTTCTTTTTTTTAGAAAAAAAGAAAAGACAACCCTTTATGTTTTAAGTTATCCGGCGCATTTTAGCAAGGCGGGACAGAGGTGCAGAGACTTTTAACAGAATATGATTATTAAATTACTTTTGCCAATGAATTTGAAAGCCACAACACAACAAAGGCTAAGACAACCCAAGCACGTGACCTGCCATATACTTTTAACTTTTTTTTTCCTTTTTAAAGGTAAAAATAAAAAATGTCCATCCTTTAATTTTCACTTTTTTTTTTCTTTTTCGAAAAGCCCTTTTTTTTAAATTAGATGTTAAATAAAATTTTTATTAATCAAAATATTTTAGATTTTTAAACTTTGTTATAATAATTAAATTTTTATACTTTTGACTAATGCATACCTAACTGTCTAGATATCTCCTCCCATCATTCCCTGTGATCACTCCCACACATCCCTTCAGTCCAATCACTGAATTTCTAGGAATTACAAGCAAAAATTTTATTTTATTTTTAGAAAATAAATTCGAAAAACAACATTAACTGAATTAAAATTCCCTCTTCTCTAAAAAAGAAAGGGGAAGAACAGTTTTTTTTTCACTTCTCTTTAGTTACTTGTTCTGCATCTGTATCTGTGTCTTCTTTGGCATTTTGTTTTGGCCTATAGTATTTTGGCTCTTTTCTCTCTCCGTGACTGTAATTCTCATCAAAGATCTCATTTTTAGCTTGTTATAGAGTATTCAAGAGGATAATGGTAGCAGCAGCAGTGGAATTACAAAGGAGTGTAACAGGGCAAGACTACAAAGTAACAACAAATTCACATGGAATTTGTAGGGATTGAACAAAAGCTAAGAAATCATACTTGGGTATTCTCAGATCTCTAGGATCTTACTAGTTCAGGCTTTGAACGGTTTCTGCTTGTTTCTCGAGAAAATTCTCTTCTTTTTTTGCTGATGGTTTGTCTCCGCTTATTGATATTCACATATTCTGTGTGCCCCAGTTGGGTAATCCGTAGATGGTGAATTTTGTTCCATTTGAAAGCTTTTATCTGGTTCCATTTAAGTGGAAGGGCAAATAGGGGACAGTGTTTTTGTTATGGAAATGGTGATGAGTTTATAATATGGTTCTGATTCTAAAATAGGCCTTTTTATTTGGATAAGGCTCATTTAAACTTCATGTCATCCAAAATATGGCTTGTAAGGTTTCTGGCTATGGTGGTTTTGATCAGAGTATAGTGGTTTTTCAAAGAGAGGGAGTAAAGCTACTAAACTAAGAATAGAAAAGGATGGAAGGGAGGAGTTTATGGCTGTGGAAAGTGGGGCTTGTGGTTTCGGCATTCATGGAGATTTCTTCTGCTACTCTTTCTCCTACTGGCATAAATTATGAAGGTTAGTTTATTTTTTATCAAGATCTTTGCTATCCTCTCTCTCTCTCAGTTTTTTGTTTGCTTCCGGTGAACTGCTTTTGTTAATTAATTCTCTTAACTCAAATATTTTTGCAATGTATTTTCTCACCTGAACTAGGAGAAACTGTCTAAGCATATGTTGTACTAAATGCTTTTAATGGCCTACAGGATTATCTGAACTACCCTCATAAAACCATGGTTGTACTTTATTACTTTATTTCATCTGGCTTCCATTAATCTATCCAGTTTTAAATAAGACAGTAGCTTCAAGATCTTCTTTTGGGCATATATAGTGGTGAGCCGTACTTCTTATTATAATTGAAATTTGTGCAGTTGTTGCTTTGGTAAATATAAAAACTGCTTTTCATGACCCATACAATGTTCTGGAAAGTTGGGATATCAATTCTGTCGATCCTTGTAGCTGGAGGATGGTTACTTGCTCTTCAGATGGATATGTTTCTGCTTTGTAAGTTGCTTTTATTTATTTATATTTTTTCTGTATCTGCCTACCTTTTGTCTGAGGAATTGAGAAGTTACTTTGTTTAAACAGAGGACTTCCTAGTCAGAGCTTGTCTGGGACCTTGTCTTCTTGGATTGGTAACCTTACTAACTTGCAATCAGTGTGAGTAATTGCCTTCAATTTGTCTGAATGTTTGATTTATTTTCTTTTAGCATTTGGTTTCCTAGTTAAAGTTTGATTGTATTGATATTATTTGTGTAATCATCTGAATAAATATGCAGGCTGCTGCAGAATAATGCTATTTCAGGCCCTATACCGGCTGCCATTGGGAGGTTGGGGAGGCTCCATACGCTTGACCTCTCCAACAACACATTCAGTGGAGAAATACCTGCTTCCTTGGGGGACCTTGAGAACCTGAATTACCTGTGAGTTTCAAAATTTGTGTACTTTTCTTGTTCCTAGTGAAACTTGGTTTCCAGAAGATGTTTTGTACTTGGCTTTTCCATAGTAAAGGACTGATTCAAATTCTCGCACATCCAATGTTGTTGATGAGCAATACAGGCGGTTAAATAACAACAGCCTTACTGGAACTTGCCCTGAGTCTCTGTCCAACATTGAAGGTCTCACTCTTGTGTATGTCCTTGCGCCTTTACATCGCGCACTTTAGTCTTTGCCACAGTTGTATGAATGTAAAAGTAACTGTTTTATTGGTCTTTTTGTGAACATACATGTTAAGATTTGTAATGCTGCTTGCTTGTAGGGATCTTTCATTTAACAATTTGAGCGGTTCCTTGCCTAAGATATCAGCAAGAACTTTCAAGTGAGCAGTTATTCTCCTAGCTATAATAGTGCTTAGCTCCTTGTTGTAATGACAATTTATGCTAATTCAAAGTTTCCATTCTCTTTTAATCATTTTCAGAGTTATAGGCAACCCTTTAATATGTGGACCGAAAGCTGATAACAATTGTTCTGCTGTCTTCCCAGAGCCTCTTTCTCTCCCACCAGATGGTCTAAAAGGTATTTTTCACGTAATCTCACAGATGTATGTTTTGTCCCTTATTCTTCTTCACAAAAATGAATGATGAGTTTGTGCTGCTGCTCTTTGTTTTAGGTCAATCAGACTCTGGATCCAATAGCCACCGTGTGGCTATTGCTTTTGGTGCAAGTTTTGGTGCTGCATTTTCCATTATAATTGTTATTGGATTATTTGTTTGGTGGCGATACAGAAGGAATCAGCAGATTTTCTTTGATGTTAATGGTTAGTTTATGTAGTTCATTTTTCATCCTGTTCTACTATCTTCTGTAAACTGCATCTTTCCTTGCTTTTACTATTCATTCGATAGAATAAAGTACCAAAACAATTTCCTCTTGTATGTAAATATTCTGTTAAATAACTTAAAAAGTAGTTGCTGCCCCAGTGTTGTCTAAAGGAGCAAGTAAGAAAGGTACGCAGAATTTGTTGGATAGAAGTGATGAGGAATTTAAATTTGATGGTTGAACATTATTTATCAGAGCACCTTTGCGCCACCATGTGAAATTAGCAGAAAATAATTAGTGTAAATGGTTCTTATGTATTTTGCGTGTTGTTTACTGCATCATCAAGTGCTTCTAACTGCATTTCAGCTTTTAATTCAATCTCTTTACCGTGCATTCAGTTTGGTTATCTGATTCTCAATTATTATGTGTTGTTGCAGAACAATATGATCGAGAGGTTAGCTTAGGCCATTTGAGAAGATATACATTTAAGGAGCTCAGAGGCGCAACTGATCATTTCAATTCGAAGAACATTCTCGGGAGAGGTGGGTTTGGAATAGTGTACAAGGGATCCTTGAATGATGGGACAGTGGTAGCTGTCAAAAGGCTGAAGGACTATAATGCAGCTGGTGGTGAAATCCAGTTCCAGACAGAAGTAGAGACAATAAGTTTAGCAGTCCATCGAAATCTGCTTAGGCTCTCTGGGTTTTGCACCACTGAGAATGAAAGGCTTCTTGTTTACCCTTATATGCCAAATGGAAGTGTCGCATCTCGATTAAGAGGTCAGTGGTCATTTTCAATCCAAGGTTCTAACCCTTGTATCCAGAGTTAATGTGGGGAGTCATGGCTGCTGCTACCCTACCATGCCTTTAATTTTACTACAAGGCTACCAACACTGACACCATTTACGCGCTTCAGCAGTAATCTTACAGCAGGACCACCGTAAATCCAAGATAGCACCGCAGTTTGCAATTGGCAGGACCAGCAAATATCCAGTCATCAGCAGAACCCCATTTGTGTTCACTGCCACAACCAGAGACATTAATTTCCAATTCCCAATTCAGCACCACTTGAAACTCTACTCATTGCTACCACTTTTATTATCACTTCAATTATGATAACCGACACGCCATCACTTTCCAGCTTGTGGCATTGTGTTTTCAATTCCATGCTTCGAAGTATACCCTTTTAGAAACATCCATTCTGGCACAGTGTTTACAACTTTAGCTATGAGCCTTACTTTTATGAATTACCACTTCCATTGTAATTTTGTGGCTAAAAATCACATCATGGTTCTAGTCAACTTTTTTTACTTTCAGCTTTATTAGTAGTTTAATAGTTGTTTTTTAGCCTTCCATCTATTGAAGATTAATTTTATCAGCTGTGTATTCCATTTTCAGATCATATACATGGCAGGCCAGCTTTGGACTGGGCAAGGCGAAAGAAGATAGCTTTAGGTACGACCAGGGGGCTGCTTTATTTGCATGAGCAGTGTGACCCCAAGATTATTCACCGTGATGTCAAAGCAGCCAACATTTTGTTGGATGAAGATTTTGAGGCAGTTGTTGGTGATTTTGGATTGGCAAAGCTTTTGGATCACAGAGATTCCCATGTGACCACGGCTGTGCGTGGCACGGTTGGCCACATTGCTCCGGAGTATTTATCAACAGGTCAGTCATCAGAAAAGACTGATGTCTTCGGGTTTGGGATATTGCTTCTCGAGCTTATCACAGGCCAGAAAGCATTGGATTTTGGAAGAGCAGCTAACCAGAAAGGTGTCATGCTCGATTGGGTAATCACTCTCTCTCTCTCTCTCTCTCTCTCTCTCTCTCTCTCTCTCTCTCAATTTTGAGAATCTATGATTAATGAATATGAAAGTAGAATGAACAAGTTGGTAAAGTTGGACGGGGAATTTGGCATGGAGAATCTTGCAAGTGTATGAGACTGAAAATTGCAACTTTTTTTTGCATCTATCATCCAGTTTTTGCTTGATCAGTCAAATATACAATCAATCATTTGGTGATCCTACATTTAGGAGTGGAAAATCAATAATTCTGAGAATACCATACTCCTACTAATGCCGTGTTTATAAGCTATGTTAGTAAAAAAATTTTATGCATTCAGATAACTAAAATATTCTCTATACATAAAAAAATTTGCTTTCCTAGGTGAAGAAGCTCCATCAAGAAGGCAAGTTGAACCTCCTAGTAGATAAGGATCTTAAAGGAAATTTTGACAGAATTGAATTGGAAGAAATGGTTCAAGTTGCTCTTTTATGTACACAATTTAATCCTTCTCACCGACCAAAGATGTCCGAGGTATTGAAGATGTTAGAAGGCGATGGTTTAGCTGAGAAATGGGAGGCTTCACAAAAGATTGAGACTCCAAGACTGCGATTCTGCGAAAACCATCCTCAAAGATATTCAGATTTTATAGAAGAATCTTCACTAGTGGTAGAAGCAATGGAGCTTTCAGGACCTCGGTAACAAATCCTTTCAGGCTCACTCTTTACATATCCTTGTGTTGTGAAAAGCAAAGCTTTGATATTTGTTGAATGCATGTATTCATCTGTAAAAAAAGGGGGAAAAAAAAGAAAAAAGAAAAAAGAAAAGCAAAGTCATGTATAAGCATCTTGTTCTTTGTTGAAAAATCAGTTGAGTTGATTGCTCTCTCGCAAATTTTGACATTGTCTTGGAGATTATCATAGAGAGATTTGTATGTATTTAGTGTTTAATACGTGTCCTCTCACTTTTTTCTGCCAAGAAGAAGGTTGCCATACTTGTTGTGAACGTGATCCAATTTAGATTTGTGTTCATAGATCGAATTTGATGTATTATTAATAAAACACTATTATCTTATATACTTTTCATGCAATAGTTTCAATTTTACATAGCATTTGCAAATACTTTTTCTAAATTCTTTAGGGAAAACGAAATCGTTAGGAGCGCCACAATAATAGTGCCGGATCGCAGCTTAACGACGTGTCCATCATTGATTGGTTTAGGATGACGGTGGAAGCACTCGCTGCCAGAAACATGAGCACGTAACTCGCGTGCACTACCACCGTTTTGCTACCGGCCTTTAACATTTCACGGATCGATCTGAAGGCGCCACGTGTCCTATTTCCGTCGGCGGTTTATCGCCGATTACTGTCTCTCTCGTTTCGGTTTAAAATGAAAAAACACTTGTCTCATGTAAATGACCAAACTGCACACTTGCTGTTTATTTATTTATTAGCAAATTAGCAAATATCATACTTGAGAATTTATTATATATCATATTAGAATAATACTTTTAAAACGTTTTATGAAATTCAGTTTGATACTATTAAAGTTAATTTTAAATTTTCAGTTAAAATTTAATTGATAAGAAGGTTAATTAACAGTTTGAAAGAGGGATATTAATCTAATTTTTGTTAAGGCAAATTAACACAAGTTGTAAACAATGGAGTAGAAGGCTGGAGGGTGTTCTAGTAATTATACAATCGTATTTCCTTCCACTGGCTCCTGCTTGCTGCTGTCCTGATTTTCTCTTTCCCTTTCGAACATAGCCCAGTAGTAGAAAACTAAAATTTCAGAGCTTTTTTCCATAAAACACTTACATTACTTTGCTGTTATCACTCCTTTCACATTTACCAAAAACAAATCGAAAATCAACAATACAATGTCTTTGTGATCTCCGTAGGAATCTCAACTCTATTGCAGTAACTGTTCACCATTTTTTTTCACTTTCTCGATTGATTTCTTTATCAGGGCATGCTTTTCGTTTTTGCTTTGGCTTTTTTAATGTATGATGGATCCTAAAAAACTTACATTGCCGGACCAGGTTCTCTTGCCGAGAAGAAAGGTGGTTTCTGGGCTTTTTTTATGGGTTGGTGTTTCTCTTATTATACTATCTTTGCTTTTGCTTGGTAGTAATTCTTTTAAGGTTCGTTTAAAGGGTTCACCTTTACTTCAAGGGTCTAACAGTGTAACTGCTAATTCTTCTGTTGTTTCATGGCCTTTCTCATTTACAACTTCTTACTTCCCATCTTCTGTTTCTAATAATAATGATAGTGTTGTTAATAATAAGGGAGATTTTCTGGAAAAAGCCCTAGAAGCAGATGCATTAGAGGTTTTGTTAGAGAAAACCCATTTGGGGAATTTAACTCGGAATATTAAAAATGGAAACTTCAGTGTTGATGAAGGAAAAGTTCAAAACAAAACCCGGGAAGCCGAAAATGGAAATTTCGCACTTTTTAGTGGCAATGGCAGTGATTTAGAGAACACCTATTTGGGTAATTTTGATGATGTGGTAAAAGACGGAAGCTTGCCTGGTCAAGAAGCTAGGAATTTAAGTCTTTCTGGTGATAGCATTGAAGGGAAATCTGTGGAAAATTCTAGCTGTGTAAACAGTGCAATGACAAAAATTAACCACGAGGGTAATTTGTTGTATAAAGGAGAATTTGGTATATCCCAAGGTGGAGAAGAAGGAAATCAAAGTGGAAATTTTGAGACGTGTGATATATTTGATGGCCAGTGGGTGAGGGATGATTCAAAGCCATACTATCCAGCAGGATCTTGTCCACATATTGATGGAGATTTTGATTGTCACCGAAATCGGCGGCCTGATGATGGATTTGTTAAATGGAAATGGCAGCCAAACGGGTGTAACATCCCAAGGTATGTTCTACTACTTAAATGCTTTTGTTATTTGTTTGTTTAGTTATTTGCTATGGCTATTTAACATTTTTAATGAAAGTGAAAATATGTTCAATGACTTCTGAGTTAGACGGTTTTGCTGCAAAGAATGATGGTCTAATGGAATAAAATTTTAAGTTGGACATGCAAAGTTTGTATATTCAACTTTAGAAGGCTATAATTTTTGTTGGGTGTGATGTGCAGTGCACTTCAACTAATTATGATTGAACGCCTTGTTGTATCTGTTTAGAGTTGTTGAAAAGCCTTAAATGATGACTGACAGCAAAAAGATGGAGCCTTGGTGAGAGGGAAAAGGGGAAAAAAAAAAGAGAAATCCAAGGCTCCTGGATGGATAGCATATAGTCACTTGATTTTATCTTGGAGTTTTAATTGAAGAGTGCATGCTCAACTTGTTTGGACCGTTAAATCTTTCATTTCGTGCATGCTTGCAAACATAATTTAATGAAATAATAAAATAAAAATATGCCATCTGTCCAATGATCTACTGAAAGAAAAAGCTATTATTTTTGGAGTATTATAGTCAACATATGGAATTCAACCATCTAGTGTGAATTAAATTATTCAAATTTAGGATCTTAATTTTAACTCATTTGGACCATTAAATGCATACATTTTGTGCAAGATTGCAATAATATTTTAAACAAATAGGAAATATGAAAATATACTTCCTATTGAAAGACCAAATTGTTATTGTTGGAGACATCATGGTTAACTTGGTCACTCGACCATTTCTGATATGTTAACGTTTGCTCCAAATATATGGTGTTTTAACTTCTAGTAAAAGACTTTTTTTGTCTTTTTAATTAATTACTGGTGTTATCCAGTTTGAATGCTACTGATTTTTTGGAGAGGTTAAGAGGACAGAAGTTGGTTTTTGTTGGGGATTCACTGAATCGGAACATGTGGGAGTCTTTGGTATGCATCCTCCGTCACAGCATAAAAAACAAGAAAAGAGTCTATGAGATCTCCGGAAGGACAGAATTCAAAAAGAAGGGCTTCTATGCATTTATATTTGAGGTAATGTTCAAAGTTTCCTCGGTTTTTTCTGAGATAGTGTTTATTTAATTTGTGTTGCTCTGATAGGCCATATTTTACCGTGCTTGTAGGACTATAATTGTACCGTAGATTTTGTTGGTTCTCCATTTCTTGTTAGAGAATCATCTTTCAATAGCAAAAATGGAACTTTTGAAACATTAAGGTTGGACTTGATGGACCATACAACTAAAATGTACCAAGATGCTGATATCATAGTGTTCAATACAGGTCATTGGTGGACCCATGAAAAAACTTCTAGAGGGTAAGTACCATTTGTTTTGCAAGTTTCTATGCCTTTAAAGTTTCTGTTAATCATGCAATCTCAAATTCCATAACTAGTACAGCCGGGATCTCCAATACAGTTTCAAGCTCCCTTGACATTTCCTGTGTCAGATTGTTGTTCATGTTTTATTTAAGAAATAGCAGTTTCATCTTTATTGTAATCAACATCTTTGTATTTTATTTTTGCATTTGTTGATTTCATAGAGAAGACTATTACCAAGAAGGTAATTTTGTACACCCAAGACTAAAGGTTTTGGAAGCATATAGAAGAGCACTTCTGACTTGGGCCAGATGGGTCGACAAGAACATAGATACGAATCGAACACAGGTCTTTTTCAGAGGATACTCGGTTACCCATTTCAGGTACCAGACTGCTTCTGCTTGTGACTAAATACCTAGTTTCTTAACTGTTTTTTTCTTGTATTCTTGTTCTTGTAGTTTCATATTCATATCTCTTGCTTTTACCCTTTCACAAAATAGTCAAGTTTCGGGTTTATCCTCTGTTCATAAAATATGTAGTCTTTAGTGAATATGTGAAGTAGTTGACTGTTGAAAGACCATTTTTGGCTCACCTTAGGACATAGTGATTCAGGATTAATTAATAGAAAATCCTGAATTGGTGTTCTGAAATTGTATTTCTTTTAAATCAAGAGATAGAGATAGCCTTTCCTGCAGGCAGAGGCTCAGTCTAATTGTAAACCTTTTCATTGTGATAAAGCATAGTGAAACAACAATCCAAAAGGTTTCAAGTTGAGAATTGATATCATGCATATTATAATCGATACATGTGTAGATGATTTAAATTGAAGTCTGTAGATATTCTTCTCTATAAATTTAGTCAATCCAACTAAACTATAAATTGCTTGATTCTTTTGAATGCTAACTTATTTGTCCGTTGATTATAATTGTTCCGCTGCTGGTTTGATAACTGTTTGAAAGTCTATGGACAAAGGTTTTACAGACCTTATGAAGTAGTTCACCAAGTAAACAAATAGTAGTCGGAAGCAAATTATGCACGAGACCTAAGGATTAAATGAACTGGCATCTGCAAACCTGCATCTACCTCTGTTTGGAGCTCTTGGTCTCTGAACTTCTATTTAAAATTTAGTAGATTTTGCAGATTGGTATGGAGAATTATGAATTTTAGCACTTTAAGGTCCCCATTACAGAGTGAATTCTATTCCAAAACTGACAGTGCAATCACTGTCAGGTTTTAATCCATTCTCAAGTAGTGGCAGGAAAATAGTTATCCGAGTTCACCTTTTTCTCCTTGGCAATAATTAATGTTTCTTTCACCAGAACTACATAAGAAAATTTCTATTTCATTCTTTTCTCATGTAATGTGCTGTGGAAGAAACATCAGCTTATGTGTTCGGTGTGGTTGCAGAGGAGGCCAATGGAACTCAGGAGGACAGTGTCACAAAGAAACAGAACCAATATTTAATGCAAAGTACTTAGCAAAGTACCCTTCCAAAATGAGAGCTTTTGAGCATGTCCTTGGAGAGATGAAAAATCCTGTTATATATCTGAACATAAGTAGGCTAACAGATTACAGAAAAGATGGGCACCCTTCTATTTACAGAATGAAGTACAAGACAGCAGAAGAGCAAATTGCTGCTGAGCGATCTCAAGATTGCAGCCATTGGTGCTTACCCGGAGTGCCAGATACTTGGAATGAATTATTATATGCTTCCCTCTTGAAGGCGGGAAGAGGATCTTGGAGAATCTGAATGGGGTTGTGTGCAAATCATGTGTCTATAATTTGTCATATGCAAGTGTTTTAGGTATGGATTAGAGTATTGTTTTATGCCTACGAGAAGTATAACAGGTACAAGGGCCAAGTTCTAGCCGTTTTTTTCTGGTCGTGTAATAGAAGAATATTGTGGGCTACACTAGCAACTCTTGTGGTCAAGATGATTCGAATTCAAGACATTTTACTTTTATAAAAAGTGAAAAAACCAATCAAATGGACGGTTATATAATTGTTGTTATTGCACTAGATATATATAATTTAAGTGTGAAGAGTTAGAAGTATTATACAACGGCTGCTGTAAATTCACAAGTCATCATATCATGCATGTACCTTTTACTTATCAATAAAAATAGTGTTGTTTCTAATTTAGTTGCAGTTTTGTTTGGAAATTACGAATTTTAATCTGATTGCAATAAATGCATAAGCAAGCTAAATGTTACATGTCAGCTTGGCCATCAAAATTGTCTAAAATTCCATTGTTAGAGCATTAAAACTTTGGATTATGACAACTAGTACTAACTGGACATATGTCATTCATGAACAGTCTCTCGGCCGTGATGAATGTAATTCTCAAGTACACCTTCCATATGTCATGCCTTACTTTTGGAAATGTCAAATTTTAGAAAAATCGGTTCAGTCAACCTTGTATTTTTCTTTACAAATTGAGTATTTTCAAGCAGTGAAACAGTGAATTCCTTTGTTGGGTTTTTCTCAAGAAAAATAAAAACAAGGGGCGAACATCTTTGTGTTCAAATGACACTCGGAATAAGCTGGTATTGTTTTAGATTATTTAGAGATGACATGATCAGTGAAATTTACATGGTCGCTCCTCAACTGAGCTGATATGTATCAGTAGTAACAATTAAGACGAAGACTACATCCAAATCTGCTGGAAGCTAACCTTCAAGATATTGCATTAGCACCTCGTATAGAAGCCCAAGCTCATGCTGATACATGCACAAGCAGAGACAGGTTGAGCAGAAAAGAAAGAGAGAAATTACAATAGAAACTGCCAATTTTACAATAGAAATTAACAAGAATACTCGAAAGAGGTTCTGTTAAAGGACAGAACAGAGTTTTATTATATTTCCATACCAGAAACTACATTAACACAAGCAAATAAATAAAATAAAAGAGAGAGCAAAAAAACTAAGCCATTAAAGACCCATAACAGAGCCTGTTGCCGTTCTGTGACTTGCCGGTCTGCTATGCGTTAGCCAAAGATTCTCCGCTTTGCTTCAGATTTTGATTCTGAGAAAGTTTTATCATTGGCTAAGCACAGGCAAACTGTTTGAAATTTTTGGAGGAGGGTAAAGAAACCCCCACTCCATGCCCCTTTGCTTTTCAAGAACCAAGGACAGTTTCTTGAAAAAAGACCACCATACCTATCAGATTGAAGAAACTGATAGCTTGGGTATAAAGTTCAAAACCTATCCAATAAGGCTCTTACGAAAAGCTAGTGGGAAGTTTATTCCCATTGCTATGGGCCTTAAATAGCTGAGAAAGTATAAATCTTTCTATTTCATTATTATCCAAAACAACCCTTACTTTTTCTTTTAAATTTCTTAATTAGAAAGTCGCCATCTTTGCAAAGCTTCCTAATAATTTGTACATGCCTCTCAAGACTATTTTACCCTTCATCCACTTGATTCTCCCGTATGTACACCTTAAAAACTTGTTAGTTCTTTAAATAGCTTATGGTCAAAACACTAAATACAATCTTTAACGGCGTTTGGTAATATAGTTTTGAATTAATTTTAAAGAATAAATAGCGATTTATAAAATGTCAACGCATGTAACATTTAATTTTAGCATTTATGAAAATTATTCAAACAGTTGAAAGCTAAAGGCTAATTTTGGCAAAGAGATCTTTTATCTTGTCGTCCCAATTTTCCTTTGGACATATATAAGGAAGTCAAACAAATTGCCCTTAAACATGGGTGTCAAGAGTCTAACAGACAAGTTTTTACAATGATAATTTTAAGGGCTAAATTAGTAAGTCAATGCTAACAATGACTTGTTGATGTAAAATTCCCATTCAGTAATCGGAGAAGGGTATTAATGTCAATTATGAGAAAAGGATTCAACTTTTTCTTTATTGGTGCATTACTTTAGATCATTGGAGTTATGCCACTTTTGTATTGCATCAGTAGATCCACTAACTCATGCTCATAACTTTTTCCCTCCCAAAATCCTACTAATAGCCACTAATCCCATATTTTCTTTCTACTTTCTAGCTACCGATGCCAGCTGTGTTTTTATGAGCTACTCTCTATACTTTTAGCCTAAAATATATGATAGAGATATATTTTAATTAATTTAAACTGAATTACATTACATTGCATAATATTCATAATTTATTACATCAAATTATAGATTTTTTATTTTTTTTTTCCTTCAAGATGAATTAATTCAGTCTCTGATACATTTGGTAAGTGGTAATGTAATGAAATAGAATGCGACTTAGCGTAATCAAAAGGGTATAATAATATAACCATCTGTTAGTATTGTGAGACTATAAAATTTTCATCTCTAATATTTGAAGTTATTGAATTTTTATTTGCGTTTTTTTTTATGCCAAAATTGAAATGAGCAAAGAGAATTAGAGTTTCTAATTTTTTTTTAAGATTTTCCAATTCTGTCCAAAATATAGACGGAAGGCCTTTTAATACTATCGAACTAAAATTTCATGAGAGGCTTTAAACATTACGAGACAGACAATTAACCATTAAATGAAGAAGGAAATGGGGAGAATTTAGTAATTTACCAAATTATAAAATGGAGCCAAGCCCTTACCAAAGCAGAATCGACGAATGAAATTGCTCGTCTCTATCAATTGTAACCTTTAAAATCTCAAAGCGACATCCACACTATTCGCATTATCGACAAGAAAGGAAGCGTGCCATTTCCTATATGGCTATTTGTTCTCAAGTGGAAAAGTGCAATTCTTAGTTTTGAACTTGCAAATTGCAATAGATTGTCATGTCTAGCCTCCTTTTTTTTTCCAAATACATTTTGTTATAATATGTAGGATCTTTATGTCGAAAAGCAGTGATCTCCCCCTCAGAAATGCACCCAATAATAACAAACAGTGGGACTATACCCACTAATTGCCTTTTTTTGATTTGGCTTTTCTTTAGTATAAGCAAACAAATTAGAATAGCTTTTCATATTTGTTTGAAGAATCTGATTTTAACCCATTCGATCATGTTATAATAGCGAAAGAAGGCATTTCTTTCTCTTTGATTTGCTGATTATAACATCTATACATATTATTGGTTGAGGTATGAACCCATTTGGGAAAAACTGTGAAATTGAAGTTACTTTTTCATGATTTAGGTCAATATGAGTTCAATTTTAGAATTATAATAACAATTTCTTGTTTGTTGTGTTTCGCATTACTGGTGTAATCATCATAAGCATCCTCCACTAATTAACTTTCTGTTGGTTACAATGAAATCTTTGATAATTAATGCCCACTTTGAATTAGTATCAATTGTGAATCAAGTCATGGGCCCCTTTAAATTCTTCCTTGATATATATATATATATATATATATATATTTGTTAATTTCAGTAGAGGCTTAGAAGGTTGTTAGGGATAGAACTGGGAGATGTTCGATGAGTTGATAAGCAGTACTTTAGTATCTATACGTAAGAAAAAGAGAGAACTATAGAATTATATCAGGACTTTGCCTTGTGTAAGTACTCGTTTATGCTAGTTATAGATAAGCTAATTAGTAGGAAACAAGATGACAGTCCTATAATTCTCATGTGATATTAATCTTAGTAGTTGAAACTAACAAAATTATAAATTAAAAGTTAAGTCAATCAGGTATGATTTGATTGGTCTTCCTATCTCAAAACTACTTAAAAAACTGTTGCCGAACACAGTCTAAATATTCAACATAAGAAGGCGATGAAGATACAAATATTAAGATGGACACGGTCGTACTAGATTGGACAAGATTATATGTGAATACATTCGAAATTTTTTTCTTATTTGTAAACTTTATAAATAATAACGTGAATCAATTTGCCTTTTAACTATTATAAAGTTTAACCAATATCAAATAAATGACAGATTTTCTCATGATATTGTGACGTAAGATTCTAAATTAATAACATTTATAATATTTTAATTATTTATCTTTATATTTAATTGAAAATAAATAAATTTGTGATTGTTTATTGATTGAATTAGATCGTTTTAAATGCAATTGATTAATATAATATTAAAAAATTAATAGCATATTAAGTAACAATTTATATAAATTCTAATGATGTAAATAGATTACATAATTTATGAAATTTAATGATATAGACAATTATTATTTTATATTAAAAATTATTTTTTAAATTAAATTATGTTAAATATAATTGATTAATTATAGTGTTAGAAAATTCATGATTTATGCTTTTAATTATTTAAAATAAATTATTTATTCATGAATTTTATAGTAAGTTAATTATTTTTTATATTAATTTTAAAATGATTCAAATTAATGAATTTTACCAATTTTATCTTACTCCTTTTTTTATTTATATCCACAAATTTCATCATTTTAATCCATCATCTCTATCTACTAATTTTTACTTTAATAATTAAATTCACAGCTACATTTTTTCTTACTATCCATATATTTTCACAATATTTTTTTATTTTATAATATATATATATATATATATATATATATATATATATATATATTCAATTTTACTTCCTTTTCACCGTGGGTAGCATGCTAGTTTTACATAATGTGTGAAATTATAAATGATATTATTATATCAAAATTAATAATTAATAATGATAATAATACATTCATATGTGGAAAGAGGGTGCATTTCTTGCATTATTTGGCAGCAAAATGATAATTAGTGCGACTCCCCATTCATCACAAAAAGAAAAAAAGATTAATTAATTGTTAATCCTCTTTTAATTATTCCTTCCCGCTCTTAGGATACCTTTATTTTGGATTAATTGGATAATCTCTACTAATCATTAAATTTATAAAAGCCCGAAATATGAAGGAATTATATTAATATTTAGTCCAAATTGCAAGCATTACATAAGAGTGGTAGGCCATTAGAAAAATTATCCAGGAAGAATCCCCACTTTTTTTTTTAAAAGAAAAATATAAACTGCTGGCTTAGCGCAACTGATAGAATTCGATGCGAAATACAGTTGGGCACTGCAAATGAACAGCGGCAAAATCCAAACCATGTAAGCACTTCATTATGAATGTCAGTCAGTGGGAATATACCTTACAATAAATTAATCTTTCCCCCTTCTATTTTAGGGAATACACGTGAAGCTCCCAACAGTACAAATTATAATCAGAACGCACATCGAAACTCAGTCATCAGTGAAGAACTGTCCTGATAGATTATCCGTAACACCAAATTGCATGTTCTCTGATGGTTTCCAGTGTCGCTTACGCTGATTTATAAACCAATTATTAATTTGCTTCTGATCCAGTCCGGTTGATTCTGCCAAAGCTATCTTATCAGCTTCCTGGATGGTTAACAAAATAATATTATACATTCTTCGTAAATGATTCATCATACCAATTTGGAAATTTATTAAATACAAAATAGCATTAGCAGCTTCTTCAAACAATTATGACTCAAATCTTTTCCTTTCTTCGTCAAAGGCAAAGATTGTCGTTTTATTCAACAACCACAATTAATATAAGTTTTTATCTTCTATTCCTACTTTCTTTTCACTTATAATTCTAATCAATCTAACGGATATATGTTTCCATATTAACCAATTTCATTACTTGTGCCCAATTTCTTAAGTTTGAATTTAATATCAAGAACACAAGAGAGCATCCAAATAGCAAGACTTAGCTAGTGTAGTTAAGAATTTTAGTCAGGCATATATAATGCAGCTGAGAAAGAGAGACGTACAGTAGGATAAGGCCATTTATAGTGAACATTCCACCACTCAAGTAGACTTTGTCTTGCTTCCTTAGGTAATTTTCCTTTCTTTTTCTTCTTAGAGAATTCCAGCTTGAGCGTACTAATTTGACTTCCAAACCTGCGGAAAAGCCTATCTTTGAGATCTCTGTCTTCACTGCACGGTTGAGCTTCAGGTACCTCTACCTCTCCTCCACTCAATTCCTCATCTGAGGATGGTGCAGCTTCATCTGCAACAAATAATCATCGCATTGTCTCAGTAATTTATTCAATCGTGCCTACATGCAATACAATGACTAAGTTGAAATAGCTAAACATTCCCCAGGCAATTATTTTTTTCACATTCCAGAATATCATATGGACTATGGTTTCTGTATCGAACGTTTTAAAGTCTTGGAATCAGAATATCTAGGTAACCTTTAAACCCCTTTCCGTTTTTCCTTCTTAAAATCTACTTTTTATATAATATTTTCACAATGGAAATTACAAAATTTGTTTCACAAAAGAAAAGGAAAATAACAATTTTCTTCAGAAATTTACTTATATCCTCTAGTCAAAATGCAGACTTAATTTTAGGTTCAAAATTAAAAAAGCCAAAAAGAAAAGAAAAATCCAACTAAAACTACATAAATGTACTACTAAAAAAAAGATTAGAAAAACTACAGCATAGCAACAATGACAATACTACTAAAAAAGATGATAAACTGTACTCAAGAATTCATGAAATGCAATTTCTCCAAGCATACACTTGTATAGACTAGGATTGCTACCAGAGAGTATAAGGGACCCACCTAAACCTATTTGACGACTAATAGTAAAAAGATTAGATTTGACCAAAAGAAAAAGAGAGGTGCAGGGTAGTGCAGTGCACTTCCCTTTCCCTCCAGTCTCAGTCTTCACAACCACACTGCAGGTATTTGTCCGGTTATGTCGTTCATCAGACACTAAATTCTCACAGTAAAAAAGATAGGTGCGGCCATCAAATCAAACGTTCAGACTAGAGAGAGAGAGTTTTCATTGTTACACTATTAACAACACAGGAAATATGGGCGTGGAACGAAGAGAATCAAAACCTAAACTTTCCTGGCACTCCTTCCATAAACCGACACTTCAAGCATTATACAGGTTGTCTATTATTTTCTCGGCAGGTTTCGTTTAAAATATTTAGATAATTTCACAAAATAAACGTATTAAAAACTTTATCAACAAAAATTAATTTATTTTATTTTATTTTATCCTTAAATTATTATGCTGTAAATAAAAGTAATTCATTTAATAAATAATCATAAATATTATGAAAAACAATCGTTTGAACATATAAATTTAGAAGTTTATAAACATCTTAAACATTTAAAAAAATAATAACACGCAAACAAAATAAATTGAAGAGTGTATAATCACCGGCCATAACAATGGCAAAAATATTCCTCACAAAGACAAGATTGTGCACCTCTAGATACCGTTTAATTTAATCTAATCGTAATCAGTCATCAGTAAAAATAGATATGTAAATTAAAGTTAAAATTTATACTTTTCAATTTCCAAATAGGATCTGTTAAATGATTCGAAATAAAAAAAGATCGAACACGTAAAATGCAAAAACGGAAATTGCAAATTGCAGTAAAACCACTAGACAGGAATCATAGTAAATAGCGTAAAACCATTAGAAACACATTTACCGCAGAACAGTACTTCCAAACATATTTTTGCACCGAATGGAAAGGAATGGATAACAGGGGAAATCTTGCGTTGAATTCTCTATAACCCATTTTTTTATAACGAGTGTTCCGAAGGAATAAACTTATGGTTATATAAATAAATATAGGTTGGTAGGTACAAGATAGAGAATGCGATCGCACTGTTCAGGATCCAAGTTCCAACCCAACAATATACTGAGACACGTGTGGTGCCTCTCAATAAACACAGACCCACAATTATTGCCAAAGGAAATTACAACCACTAGGTCTCGCAGGAGCTATAGCAGGTTGCAGCTGCTAATTAGTGCGGATGGGAAAGACTGGAAGAGGTGGTCATTAATTCATAAACGCTTTTTTTTCGCAATCTACAAAGGTAAAAGCTGGCAGTGGTGGGTTTATAGCGAAATCTGCGGGAGCCCCACGTGAACTCCGGCCGCCCGCTCTGGCGGGGCCAAAAAGAGCCATAAATTCTTGACATGATTTATCCTGCCCCACTTGTCTACCCCGTGTATGCTCAGATGATGCTACAACAAACCATAATAAAAGTTTCTCTTCCTTTTTTTTTTTCTTTTTTAGATCTCAATACTCTAAAACTGATTTTAAAATGTAATGAGATGCATTTCAGCATAATTCACTAAAATCACAATCGATTACACCTTTCTAAGACATTTCATCAAGCCCTACATCACTCCCACACTGCATCAGTATCGACCACGCTTAGTATTTTTGTGCAGTTTTTTTGTGGAAGTGTATCCAGAGATTCATTCACACTCAGCTTCTCCCAAATTAGTTGGTCTACATCTTCCATGCAACATGAGCTTGCACCCATGTGCCCATCGCAAAAAAGAAAGGGTAAAAAATTGCTGTGAAAATTTACGTGTACATATCACAATAGATGTGTATATGTAGAACAATATAATATTCAGTACCTCTTCGCCCGTATGCACGATATTTTTCAAATTTGAAGCTCAACGCTTCTAATATAGTTTATCTGTCAAGTAACTTTGTCCAACAAGATTGAAACCATAGATAGAAGCATGAAACCCATATTGAGAAATTAAATTTCATACTATGAGAAGAGTTCAACTTCTCATTGCTAAGGGTGCACATTTCCATGATAACTAGATCTTCTACAAGAAATAACTCCTAGAAAATTTTCAGCTCTATTAATGTGATGCTATACTACCTTGATCAAAGATAATCATTCACACAGAAAATGCAAAAATAAAAAATTATCGTCATAAATCTAAGTTCAAGCAAATTCCTCTTAAGTTCACTGAATTTCTAAACCATGATAGAGCGAATTCTTTTTGGGACAATCATGCAATAAAGTTGCGTTAAACGTAAGCCATTTCCACTTGCTTTGGTAACACAAATCCATATAAGAATGGGTTGATTGACTGGAAAGATAAAGAAGCAAAGTACAAACACACGAGTATGCATCACAAACAGCCACGACTGAAAAAAGGGTCAAAAAGTGCAACCAACAAAAGATAAACTTAGGCTTAATAAAGATTACTTAAAAAGTTCAATAAAATAGCAGCTGGCATGTTAGCACCTGAACATAATCCATGCGCGTGAATGCAATCCAAGTATCTATAAAATATATTCAAGTGGACATCTATTATGGTGGAATTTATGAAGAATCTTAGTCCTTTTCCTTTTCCAGTAACTTAGAAGAATCTTAAGTTTACAAAGAAGATTGAAGAGAATCCAAATCTGAGCAGACAAAGGAAAACAAAGAACACAGGAAGCCAAATAAAATATCATAAGAACATTACTCAAAAAGTAATTTGTACTTCCAATGGAAAAGAATGCCATTTGCCAGCTAATACAAACCAATCGCAGGAATATATAAAAACATCTAATTCCAACTCCTAAGGCTGCTAATCGCATGCTATTTGCACACCCTCCACTCTAGTGTAAATGAAAACAATAGCAGCTTTTGTTTGTGCTTAGATGCTTCAAATTGAAAAAGCACTCATCAATCCAAATCCAAAGAGTTGTCATCCAGATTGATAACGGAAGTAATAAAGCAATCAACAAATGCGATTTGTTATGAGTTCACTTGGTACTTTTGAACACATGGAAATCGGAAAGACAACTACAAGGCCTTGGTATGTGTTGGTAGTATTCACTAGGTGTCAAAAAGAACCAGATTACCAAAAAAGCAACAAGGGTATTGCTCATAATCGAGCTCTAAAACAAATTCTTTTAGAAAGTTAGTGCAATACATGCCCACGTGATCTGTAAGATTTGCATGTGCCAATCTATTGTTGATGATGAGTACAGATATAAGATAAAAACTACTTAAGTACATTTTAATAAAGTCATTTTGTTAACATATTTATGCTTATAAAATTAATACAACTTCCAAGAAGATACGACAGCGAGAGGCAAGACTTATGTGGCTATGGGCAGTTAGTCCTTTCCATAGTATATTTTCAACATCTGTCTATCTATACGATTTACTTGTGATCTATTGGAACTTGAAGCTGTCTTTAAGTAACAATAACAATACTAATACAGATCATGATTATCATGCCATTCAAATCAGGCAAGCCCATCTGTTTCACGATAAGTAGGTTGAAAAATGCAATACAACGCATCGAGTCAAATAGTCAAACAAAGAAAAAAACACATGAATTATATATACTCAAATTCAGCCAATCAAAAAACAAAACAACAAGCTTTAGATTATAAACGATATGCAAAAATAGTTTGATGTTAAATGAAACGTTTCAAGGTATATATCTCAGTTTTGAGATTAAGGAGAACACTGCATGCAAGACCTAATGAAAATAAAAAGTAAAATTCCGCATGAAAAGTAAAATTCCGGTGATAAATGTTCTCACTAATATATATTGTCCATTAAAAGGTATAATGTAAAGAGTAAACAATTCAACTTGCTACCAATTCTCATCTCGATGTATTAGGGAACATTATAGCATTGACAATGTCATCAGGCAACTAGGTGCATTGAATGAGATGTAGTCGCATAATACTATTTAAGAATGCATGTACTTTCCATGGCATAGCCAATATATCAGCGCATGCTAATTGAAGGAAACATTTTTTGTGGAATATCCCACGTGAAATTGAGACAAAAACATTACTTTCACATTTTCACCGGAGAATTATGCCTGTTGATCCCGGTGTAACAGAAGTTCATTTCTCCCACCTATTTCTAATTTTATATTTAAATACAGTTTTAGCAAAAAAAAAATGAGGATGGATTGGCACAAAACAAAATGATTTAACCTGAGATTTTATCATCTAACAAAATAAGCTACTCCCATCTATGATTAGAGAGCAATTGATGTCAGATGACCCCTAAAGAGTATCTGCACCCAATGAATTTTTTACCCCAATGATTAAGAATAGGTTTTTGAAATTAAGAAGAGGTCAGGATTCCTTAACTAGACTGCAATATTTATTATAAATTGTCTTTTGAAAACAGACTCGGACTTCCTGTGCTCGTTCCATCAAACCACTATTTATTGCATCGGTTAATTAACTGAACTCCGGAAACGTCAAATTAAGAATTGCAAAAACTAAAGTTCCTACTTTCAAAGTCTCATTTTTTTTTTCTCTGACACAACCGAAAGGTAAAAATTAAAAAAAAAAAGATCAGAAGTGAAAAAAAAAAGAGAGGAATTAAAAGGCAGAAACATAACAAAGAAAAGATAGGTAGAAAAATGCAAGGAAACTGAAGGCCGTGTAATATTGAACTGAAAAGGAAAAGGCTCAGCAACTGTTACAAAGTCCATTGCTGCAGAACCCTTGACCCTTTTAGGAAAGTCTTTATCTATCAAACAAAGAGGAGAAATTAAACATAGGATCACAGCAATCCCATACCCTATAGAAAACAAAGCACTTTCCGATTATTATCCCCAATAGTAACCATTTCTTAGACGAAACATGAGGCTCTTTCAAGTCTAGGGCTCTTTCCAGTCTAGGGTTTTCATTGTTTACTTGTATTATCATTGGCATTTCCCGAAACTCGTACATTAATGTTCTTTTGACCATTATTGGTGCTATCGTCAATAAGTGGTGGTTGCAGTGCAGGAAAAGAAAAGGCTAGTGAGTAGCAGTATTAGATAGTAGTAGTGTGATACTAGGAAAGCAGTGGTTGTCGGTTCATTATTCTTTTGCGTTTTGTATATAGCACAAGCCAACGCAAATAACATACACGAGTTTGCCCGCCAGAATCAGCGATGATAATGAAGGTTTGTAGCTTATATGGTATTTTAGTTTCTTATTAACTAGTTTGTGCAAGTGGTACCGTACAGGTGATGCCGAGTATAAACAAATATTGTCTAGCACAAAAATCAATGAATCACAATAAGAAAAAATAAAAAAGTAACAGGAGAGACTGACCAGAGAGAGTTCTAATGGAGGCACCAGTGCATAGATTGCGAAGCTGCATTTCGATCTTGTTCAAAAACGTTGTCGCTTCATCAAAAGGCCTTTCGAGATCAGATTTATACTTCACCAGCACATCACAGTAGGTTTCCTAAACAGAAAGAAAGAGAGAGAAGACGAATCAGCTACCATGGCGAGGGAAAAAAAAAAAATCTGAAGCCCAGAAATCGAGAGAGAAAAAAAACCATGAACTCGTCGAGCTCGGGATCAGCTCCCAAGCATATTGAGGCAACGTCTGGTTGGCAAAGATCATTTTCTCGCCGGATTTCATCTAACCAACACGCTATTTCCGGTGGCGCACCTACCTGAAATGAAGAAACCACAAAACCACAAGAAGTTTCTCATGAAATATTTTCAGAAAATCATTTCAAAGGATGAAATTCAAATCAGTGTTTATTGAAAACCGTTTCCCCCGCCTCGGATCTTGAAAATCAAAAAATAACCAAACAAAATTTTCCATGAAACAGGCAGGTTCAAAAGCTTAACAGAAAAGTTAAAGAGCAAGGAGCTGCAGATTGACCATAAAAACGGAGGTAATATCTTTCCATTTAGGTTAAAACTTAAAACCACAAATAGAAATAGCAACCACCGTAAAATTTTCCTCTTATTAGTTTTCATGTACTTTGCTAGTACTGACACAAAACTCCATAATTTTCAAGGGCAGGAAACAGTTGTTACAGTAGCAAACGAAATAATCACAATTTATTAGCTTAGACAAAGAGGAAGAGCTCTATAACTCAGTTGTTTGCTTGTTATTTCAAGTGGTTCACCTTCTGGCAATCAATATAAGCTTGAAGCAAGCGAGGATAAGAAGGATGAGAAGCGATTTTGGCTTTGATCAAAGTGGAAAAATCTTCTTCTCGCGGAATTTCGTGAGCGATCGAAGCAGCTTCCGAAATCGCTGAGGCAGCTGAGAGCAACTCGTCCGACACGAAAAGCGGAATCCGATTTTGGAAAGTTTCGGACGAGAGAAAGCTCTGGTAATCTGCAGGTAAAATCAGATTCTCCTGCGATATAAACGCCTTGTCTGAGTAGTCCGCCGTCGAGTGCGGGCCATACATTCCATCCATATTACTGTATTCTGATCTTCTTCTTCTTCTTCTTCTGGAATTAAGAAACGATAACAAACTCACTCACTGGTAATTAAATAGGTAGAGTAGAGTATATATGAAGAAACTATTTTTTTTGTTTGAATTATTAATAGAAAAAACAGGTAGTGTGTATTTGCCGGAATTGGAGGAGCAGAGAGGAACTGCAAGTGGTGCTATGGAGAGTGATCTTTTGGCAAACAAGCAAAGGACAGATGTTTATGCTTTGAGGAGTGAGAAACTCCCGTTCTTCTCTCTTTTTATTTTTTATTTTTTTATCTCCAATAATTTACTAAGATAAAAATATTTCAGTAATTAATTTGAGGGGTTTTTTTATTTTTTTCCTTCACACTTGCCTTTATAAATGCTGATACATTACAGCTTTTCCGTCACGATATGCAGTTGAAGGGAAGGGTTTGTATGCTAAATGCCATCACACAAGCAGTCCTATGGAATCACAAAATTAATCTATTGGTAGATTAAAATTACTTTTTGTTTTTAGCAAAATTTGGTGGGTAGTTTTACATTTTTTTTATAATTTATATTATTTTCAATTAAAGTACTGATTGAAAAATGCTGTTCTCTGAGTGAAAAATATATACTTTTTTTTTTTTTTTTTTCTTAGTTAAGAATGTACGTTCTATTCATTTTGGGTTTTGTTTGATTTCCAAAAGTCACTTCTGCTGCTGCATAGGATGTTTCATAAACGCTAACATTATTCACATTTAGGGTAAGCCTAAATTTCTATATGTTCTCCTCGACTAATCATTTCAATGGACAAGTTTGCCCAATTTGTACAGCACACAAATAAAAAAAAAATTATAATAATGCAATCACAAATAGATTTGTTAGTTCTTCTACTATGGAATAAGTTTCATTCATCGTCTCCTCTTTTAAATTCGATACACTGGCCTAATAATCAGTTTATCATCAAATAATAAAAATGAAATTTTGACTAAACCGTGCATGAATAGCTGCCGAATAGAGTACAAATATTAGAAATTCCACTCACATGAATAAATGGCACTAATAATCAGTTATGGCCAAGACAAGCGATAGATTCAAATTTGAATTTTCATATTCTAATATTAAAAAAATTTGCTGCTTTAACTTAGTACCTAATTGAATTCTAAAATTCATAAAATGGAAAGTATAGCCATTTACCCATTTGAGATAACAATAAAAAATTATTAAAGCTTTTATAAAAATGTCAAAGTTCACTTTTATCGTGAAGCCTAAAATTTTATTTATTATACAATTCAAATTTATAAAATTACACTCACAGAACAAAATTTTACATTTGTTAATTACTAAATATGTATGACACCTTGGATATATATTTGAAGACAAAATTATTGAATGATAATTTTTATATTTTTAATTATTTACTAAGTATTCAATAAATATATTTTTATAAGATAAAGCGCTGAATAAATGACAAGTTATCAGAATATAAAACTTTTTTTTTTACTTGTAATATCTGAGTTTTTGATTAAGGCTGGCAGTACGCAAGTTACTTAGTAAAATGTTAGTGTAATGCGCAATCCAACACTAAACCTAAAGTGTACGCAGGAAAAAACATATATAATAATACAAAAATAAAAAGTAACGTTGGAGCCATTAAGCAAAGCTAATGCTTTTTCCTAATTAAAAGAAACAACGGAAAAGTTGGTACCTTTCCATTCAGATGTTATATTGAAATTATAAAGAATGTGTATATTTTATTGCATTAGATATTATGCAAATAAAACAGCATATCCACCGCACAGGAACACCCTTTTCTTTATTAATATATATATATATAAATACACACACATAGAATAAACTTTTTATAAAATTATGATAATTTTAAAATATCTCAATGAATGAATAATTTAACATTATTAAAAAATTTTACAATTTTAAAATTTTTTGGTAGAGGAGGTTTTATCAACAAAGTGTAACCACTGAAACAGTAGACAATTGCTATCATAGCTAATGCATCTATTCCATAGTATTAATTATTTTTGTAGTCGTCGATTGTTTTATTAACGTTTAACGATTGATTGTTTTTATAGCAGTTTAAATTTAGAAGGATTAAGCAAAAATAATTGTTCAACTTAAAATTACAAAAAATAACATTAATTATGAATTTGGAAGAAAAAAATAATGGGTATGATTGTAAAGAGAAATATAACTAAAAGTTATTATAGATGCTATGTTATCAAATGCGGGTCTATTTGGCAATTTTTACTGTGAATAGCTATCCATTGTTTTACTAGTAGTTAGTTATTAAAAATTAACTATTAGTAATTAGTTGTTTAATATAAAAGTGTATAGCATAGATAAGTGTTTGATTAGGTGTTTAATATAAAACGACAAAAATGGTGTGAAAGCAGGAAATAAGGTAAAAGCAAGTGATGCCTATAAATGTCACAAAAAAATTATAAAACGTTAATGAAGATAATATTTCAAACACTGAGATCAAATAAAATCATAAAATTTTGATTTTGTCAAAACGCTAAAAGCCAATAATTAGCATAATAGATAGTTTTATGGAACAATGCGTGAGTCCATAAAATATTCCCATTGAAGGTGTCACATTGGGTGATTATATTTTTTACTTTATTGTGATTGTGATTGATTATGCTAATAATTAAGGAGAAACACAAGTTGCAACTTTGCAAGTGAAAAAAAATTAATGAATACAATTACCGGGGTAAAATTGTAAATTCATGTTAATATTATCATAATATGAAAAGGAAAAGACTATATATAATAAAAACTAATTACGTAGTCACGTGAGAATATGCATAAGCAAGTAAATATCATGCTTGATTTTGTGCTAGCATAAATGAGAAAGAACCACAGTTGTCATAAAAAAAAGCTATAGCCAAAAATGGTAAAGAATAGGCCAAAATGCAAGTGATTCTTGAAATATGATTTCCTACCTCGTATCATTGTAATATTTTAATTTGAAATTTCATTTCCAACCTCTAGTAGTTGAGCATCGTGACCATATAGGTAAAACCATATCAGGGTAGATCTAAGGACAACTATAACGCCGTGAGAAGCAAGATTAGTATGCTAGAGAGAGATTTAGCGTAATGCTCTCCGCTGCCCATAAATTTAATACGCAGGACTGAGCTTTAAGTGAGTTAGGATATGGGCATCATACCCTTGTAAAAAGAGATAATGACAGTAAAAAAAAAGCTTTATATTCAAAAGAATGAGAACATAATCAAATTTTTCGATTTCCGAACAAATTTTTTATATTCCGATATAAGGGTTTTTTAAGTGAATTAATTGGTGGAGTGATTCACTAACATGATTCCATAGTCTTATTAACATGATACCATAGCCTTTTCAAAGAAAAGAAAAATACACTTGAGTTCAAATTCTAAGCTCCTCTTAGTAATATTCCAATGCACATGCTAGTTCAGGAACTAATCCTGGTATTTTGTGCTCTCTTTGTTAATTAAAACCTCAATACAAAACTTAATTAATAGTTTTAATTCTCAAATATAGAAAAGAAACAAGGATTCCTCCTAAAAAGCAATATGAAAGCAAATGATATCTCGCCCTAATTTGAAATAAATTAATTCCATAAAAGTTTTATGAAATTCCTTTATAAATTTAAATTTTTGTGTTTGGTATAAAAAAGGTAAATAATTCGATTTTATGAATTTAAATATAATTAAATCAATTGAATTCTAAAAAAAATATATATATAGGGAGTTTTCAAAAATACAAAACTATTCGTCCTTCTAGCCTTTTAAAATTATTATACTCAGAATACTTTTATAATAAAAATAAATAAATTTTAAAATTTAAATTTATTTTAAAAATAAAAAAATTTATAACAAACGTAGTATAGCCTAACGCTTTAGTATGAGCAAGACATAATTTAATGTAAATGCACGTTTAATCCGGTAATAAATTGATATTTAAATCTTCTTTTATACGCTAAAAAAAGAAAGAGAGATGGGACATTTGTTTATTGCAGACAAATGGCGAGGGACATGAGTTGACAAATTCCAAGTAGAAATGATGAAATATCAGTGGTGCTGGTGCCACGTGAACATGGGTCAACTAATTAAACTATATTACCCTAATACCATAATCGCAATATCAAGATATAGCCGATCATTTCATTTCTAAAAAGAGAAAAGAAAAGAAAAAAAATTGAACGGTCCATTTTTTTACTCCACTACCCGACTTGACCTAACAATTTAACCATTGCAATAGAGAGAAAATCAGAGTAAAAGAAAAAAGAGTTGACGAAATTAAATTATTATTGCATATGATAATAAATTAAATTACAGCTACACCTAAACCTATGACTGCATCTCATTATCTTATTGTAATTTGCTAGCAAGTAAATTACATCCTCATGTGAATTTATAAAGAAATCAATAATTTGAAACAATTACTTTGATCTTTAGATTTTTAATTAAAATAGAAAAATGAGCAATTAATTTAAATTAGTAAAGTGAATTAATAATAATCTTTAAATTTATATTTTTTAATATTTGAGTTATTACGGTTTATATATTAAGATTTTATTATTAAATCTATTTATGATTTTATTTATAATATTTTATTATTTGAAAAGTTATGTGAGGAGAATTATATATCTCATTTCTAATAGAATAAAAAAATTTTAAAATAGTCAAATTGAAAGATTATTGAATCGAACTGAATAATCAAATAAATTGAGCGAAAAATCACAGACGACACATTATATTTTATTATTTCGATTGGATATTTTAAATCAAACTTTTATTTTTTTTATAATGATTTATTATTAGACTTTTTATAAAAAATATAGAATAAATTGTTTTCATCTTAAATTTATATACAGTTTCCTCTTAAAAAAGTTTACTATTTAATTTTTCAATTAATATATATTATATACACTATTTATTCCTTTCTATTTACTATTTTCATCAAAATTTAATAATTAAAACTTTTTTAATAATTTAACAAACCTAAATCTCAAGAATGAATTAATGTATTTATAAAAAAGAAAAAAAAGGGATGAATGAAACGGTAATTATGTCAAATTTTAAAAGATAATAATGCTTATATGTTAATTTAACTTTTTTTTGTTTTTTTAGATGAGTTTTTTCAGCTTTTGTTTTCCAAAAAATACGTATCTAATTCTAGGATTCCGCAGTAAACTTTTTTCTACTATTTGTTCTTTTAAAGTAATAATTGCTCGAGGTAAATAAGTCACCAGCTTTGGAGAACACAAAGGTTTGAAACATCGTGCCCGGCTCTTTGGCGCTTTTGGTCTTTTGCTTCCAAGCAACTGTTTGGTTCTTGTCAAATTGACTGATTGATTGATCGATTGATTGATTGACTTATCAATTTTGGTTCATTTTAGCGGGCAATTTAACTGACAAATAAAAAGTATTTTTTGTTTCCTCCCATTGCTAAAACTACTGTATTTTCACCCCTTATTAATCATACACCGTTTGATTGCTTCTGGCGCGACTTCCAATACGAATCCTACGGTTTTATTAAAACTCACGAAAAATTAAAATTATTCGAAGATAGCCCCATTTGCCTACCCTTGCAGTACCATTTGTGCTTTCCAGTTTCAAACCAACGAAACTGTAGTTTGCCAATAGACTGTATTACGTTCAAGGGGTAATTCTGAAAAATTAACTTAACTGTTTTAATAATTTTTTTATAAAGTATTAACCGCTCTATTTAAGAGAAGAAGGAGAAAGTAAAATAAAAATATAAAATAGTGTTAGACACTAAAAGATTGTTTAACGGATATAATAATAAACACAGTAAAAAAAATAATCTTTGGCTATTTGACAGGACAAAACACAAAATTATTGTTAGGATGTAAAAATAATTATAATATTCTTCCTTATATGATTCGTAACTTCTTAATCTCTCTGTTTTGGTTAATTACAACTTTATCCTTTTAACTTCAAAAGAAAATAAGCTTATCCCTAAACCAAAGAAGCTGTAAGTAAAGCAATAGAGAAATGAGTCATACCCGGAAAACTTCAATTGGGCATGTCTTTGAGACCATATATGAGCAATTAATGGGAATCCACAGAATCAAAGCAGAGGACAAAATTTGGTAGTTTTGATATGATATGGATGGCCATTGTTAGAGGGAAAATGTAGCAATAATTTGTATAGACAAGTCCAAGAGAGGAAAGGAAAAGATGTTTGAGTGCAAAAATGGGCGCTCAAGGCCAAATTTGAAGGCTTAAAGCCTTTATATAGAATTTTCAAAGAAAGAAAATACCATCCCCACATAAACCCACTTCTCTTTGGAAATGCTTCCCTCATTAGATAAGTATTTTTTTTTTATGCTTCAAACTTCCAAGGTCAATTGAGAGCATATAGTGTATATATTTATATAGGAGAATCATATGCTAATCAGGCTTCATTTGGTTAGTTTTCTTTTTATTATTTTGGAAGTAAAGAAAAAAAATAATATCAAATTAGTGTGGTTAGCGGATTAACAGAACTTTTATTTTATATGATTTAAGTAATTTTGAACACAGAATGATTAAAAAAAATAGAATGAAATATATTTTAGCAATGCAGGCACGTGCACATTTCTTATTTTTTTAAATTCTACACCGGTATCAAGTATGCACGTGTGTTCCCAACGATTTCATAATTTGTTTTGTTTCGATTGATTTTTAGTCTTTTGAAGAAGTAGGTTGCGGTCCAAAATCAGACTGGCTTTGTACAGGTCCTTATGTCCAAAAAAATTTTAAAAAAAAAGGAAAAACCAAATAGCTTCCTTTGTGCCTATTCATATCCAAATCCAAGTCTACAAAATGTTTTCATTAATCATTTTCAAAATCCTCATCAAAACTCACCCTATTTTTGAATAGGATAATTATTAATTAATTGAAAATTTTTTTACTGAAAAACAATTCTGAATTTACAAAATACTTCTAATTATAAGTGGAAAAAAACCATAATTTAATGCATTAGAAGATAATTCATCAATAATCAAACTATTGGCACAACAATGTAATAAGAAGAGACAACTGGAATGATGAAATTTGAGAGAATTATAATTATTTTATGTTTTTTTTATTCAATGAGAATTTCTATGGATTGAAATAACACGACATGTTACGTAATAGGAACAGTTCAACTTTTAACTCATAAAGTTGATAAAAACTCGCGGTCGAAATAACTTCGACTCAAAATTTTTCATTTTTTATATAAATGAGAAACCGATTAAAGTATATCTGATTGGTCATTATTTTTTGACTAATGACGATATATAAAGATATCATTACTTTAAAATTATGCAATAAAAAACTAATAGGCATTGGGTAGCTATCATCTTTACATTTTAATTAGCCAAAGCAAAATAAAGTCTAAATATTGCATTTAGAGATGTCACTTAATAATAATTAAAAAAAAAAAGAAGGAGAAGAAAAGTTCACTAATCCCCGCAACGTTCGATGGTGCATTTTAAGAAAAGTTATCATCAAGAACAATTGCAAGTCAAATGTACGTGGCACAAATTCCTATCTCAAAATAGCATTAGAGTCATTGTCAAGAGATACCCATTTGAAGATATGTAGCCATAGCTATGATTAATTAGTTGCTAATAAGATAAATTTTTTTACTAATTGAATTTTTAAGCACAAACCACGACCAACCTTAAGCCACGTTTAAGAAACAACCGTAATTAATTAATTTTACCACCAATCAAAAATTAAAAAGTGCCTTTAACCCGACAAAATGTTTATGCTTTTGGGTCCATAAGTTCACATGTTTAACTTCAATTGGCTTATTAGCCAGCCTAAAAAAAATGCCTGTAATCCAATTTGATCTTCCATAATCATACCTTAATCTTACCTTTTACGTGCAATCTATTAGGCATAAGCATTTAATTAATTTTGGGTAAAAAATAAAATTAGTGGGTCAAGGGAGAGTCTTTGATTGACTTTTAGCTTTCTTGATAATTTGTCCAATTAAAGCACAGCATTAGCAGGATGATTAGTTCATGCATGTTCCTTGGCTTTTGGAATTTTATTTTGTTTTTTTTTTTGAAAATTGTTATTCTTTTGTTTTAAAGGCAGTAAAAAATGTTATCATACTAATATTTTGTTGGGTATAATTGGAAGTTGACTATTGTAAGTTGTAGTCAACGGAATAAAAGTTGGAGATTACACTTTTTAGCTCTTAATCATCAATTCCCCTTTCTCTATTTTTGCTTCATTGGCTCAATTATTGTTTGTTAATGGGATTGGCTGTACTTTGCATATTATATTTTCTTTCTTTAGTCTATAATATCACATGCAAATGTGTCCTTTGACCCTATGCTTAGAGTTAAAAGAATATATGCATAAGAAAGATATTGAGCGAAAATGTGCACATATCGAGAGAGAAAATCAAATTCTAATCTCTATCAATATGCATATTTTAACTTGATAATATTAGCATTATAAACAAAAAAATTTATAATTTTTAGCACTAAATTCACGTTTTTAATATCATCGCTATTTGTAATTAGCAACGGAGGGTTAATAGTGACTGAAAAATAAGTCGCACACAGTGAGTAATTTGAGAGGTTAACCCTCCTTCAAATAATAATATATATAAACATTTTGATAGAATATAGTAAAATTTTAATTATTTTAAGACGATTGAGAAAAATGGTGTGTTTGTGTTAAAACAATAAGCTAAGTTACAGGAGAGAAGAAAGATCTTCTTAAACTAATAAGATAATAGGTATTTAGAGTTCCAATATGCTAATAAACAATTAGACAAAGATGGTCCACATGTTGTCTGCCATAGAAAGCAGTAGTTGATTAAATTAAAACTTGGACACAATTAGAGTGTCTGTTTGTATTAATATTGCTAATTAATAAGATTGTCATGTTCTTGAAATATGTTCAAAATTCAAAAATCTCAGAATTTGTATTCATATTGCTAAGTAAGCATTTGATTTCCTCTTGATAAGTAGGTTCTAAAATCCAGAGTATTAGAAAAAGAGGAACAGAGTGGTTGAAAAATTAAAAAATAGAGCAAACTCCAGCGCACTGTACAATATAGTGCAAGACAAAAACCAGAAAAACACAATTTCTGGTCAAAAGGAAGTAAAGATTCTGTAATAGCCATTTTAGGAGGAGAAAAAGTCATCTTTTTTCTAAATTCCAACCCAGTTCGCAGAGACAAAAGTTGTAAGTGGGATCAACTTGGAAGGTGTTGCTACAATTTCATTTCATGTCTACTAATTAATTCATTAATCTACCTAATGATCAGGAACATTCCCATTATCTTTTGACCTAAACCATCATATACTTAATTAATTAATTACAAGATAATAATCTATTGTCTATGGTGGGTCGCTGCGCCTTCATTTGCCGTCTATCATTCTATCACTTAGGTCCATTGGTACTGTAACAGAAACAATAATAATAATAATCAAATTGAAAAGAATAATAAAATTTTGATCTAAACAAATCCTGATAATGTTTTTTAGAAAAATACTAATCAATAATAAATTCTAATGAGCATAGCAAAACTGAACAAGATCAAGAGGAGGAATCAATGACTTCCGCTAAAGCAATTATCAGTCCGATCTCATGGTCATGGGTAACCTCTAAAACGAGGTATTTCTTGTAAATTGTAATTGAGGTGTTGGTGGCGGCTCCGGTGAGGTTGGCGTTTGGAAAATGAACGGTGGAGATGGATACGTCGGAGAAAGGGTGGACAATTGCATCCACATAAACATCGTTTCTCATACGGATCATATGGATGACCTCTCGGTTCTCCTCTTGCTAGGAATACGTTTAACGGCAACCATACTATAGACTTTCTGCACTCCGGAAAACAAACACAATCACAGTTAGATTCAGAATCAGGAATCGCTAAGATTCTTGTCAAGCAAATTAACAGAAGCAGCGCCACCGTGAAATTCTGAGTTCCCATTTTTTTTTCTTATATAGAATTTGAACTTTTATGGTTTAGCGTATTGGGTATTTATAGATGCTCATAGCATTTGAAGTTTGAACTCATCTAATAACTAGAATTTTAATTCCTAAACAAGTTCGATTTCAGTATGATTCTGTTCTCTCACAATTCAAATTCATCTCCCACATTGTACGGATTTCTATCACAGTTGAACTGTTATGGCCACATTCGGGTTTATGTGGTTTCTGCCATTACTTTTTAAGCCCATTGGGCCTCATGGGCTTAATATGAGCCGTGCCTATATGAATATCCGTAAGTCGGTTATATCTGATTTCTACTACGTTTATGAGAATCGGGCGTGAGAGATTTTCAAGATAAAGAGAGTTGACATGGCTTCTCTTCATCTCTGTTTACCTTCAATATACAGTTCACGACCTCACATTTCTCGGTTCAATTACCGGCTGGTTCGATGCGCTAACGAACGCCGGGAGATCTTTAGCCGCATTTCTCCTGTTTATGATAATGTGCAAGCAATTTTCACCTTTTGTTTCTTTCCATTTTATGTTCTTTTGTAATTCTTTTAATTTTTCTTTTTTGGTCTGAGCTCGGAACAAACAGTTGAATGATTTGCTGAGTTTGGGTCAACATCGAATATGGAAACGAATGGCTGTATCCTGGACTGGGTATGCTTCTTTATTATTATTTTTAAATTTTTTTGTTATGATGTTTTTGGATAGTAAAGAAATCATGCATTAAATATATTAGAGCAAAAATGGGAGACAATGCCTTGGATTTGTGCTGTGGAAGTGGAGATTTGGCATTTATTTTGTCTGAGAAAGTTGGCTCCTATGGCAAGGTTTGTTCTTTCTCATTTTAGCGTTTATATGTTCTTAATAATGTTTCTTGATCATTAAGTGTATTTAATGAGTTTTTCTTTTGAGAGGGAGATTTTGATGCTTGTAGAGCCAAGTTGTTAAGATGGATTATATTCAATATTCATTTTTATTTCTTGGGAAATGATAATTTTAGTGAAGAAAGTACTATAATGAACTTTTAATTGTGATTTGGATGGAGTATGATTATAGAGAAAAGGGGCTGCTTTGTTGAGTAGCATAGGTCTAATGAAGAAAGGAGGCTATTTTGTTGTTAAAATTGTGCCATTGTCTGTAAATTTATGCAGCATAACAATGTTCTACAATCTACATTACCATTTCTTTTGGGTGACAATTTGTAGGTGACTGGTGTTGATTTCTCAAAGGAGCAATTATTGATTGCTTCATCCCGGCAACAGTTGCTTTCACGGGACTTCTACAAGAACATCGAGTGAGCATTGGTATATATCAATTAGGTGAAGGAAAATTTTTAATGTTTAGTGATTTAGGAGCATGCTTTCGAGGGCTGGAAAAATAATTCATTGGATAATGTTTTATTCAATTCTTTGTGATTCATTTAGAACCATCAAGTTTTATGATTACAGTAATGTTAATGATATGGTACCCTATAAAACGGGTTGTTTCTTGTAATAACCACAGGTGGATTGAGGGTGATGCAACTAATTTGCCTTTTTCTGATTGTCAATTTGATGCTATTACTATGGGTTATGGACTACGAAATGTGATAGATAAGAAAAAGACCATGCAGGAGATGTTTCGAGTCTTGAAACCAGGTGGCCTATTTTCTCTGCAACAGCTTGAAATATATCCAACAAAATGAAAGTTGATTAAACTTATCATTCTTGCTTTTACAGGTGCAAAAGCATCTGTTCTTGACTTCAATAAGAGTACTCAACCATTTATTTCTTCTTTTCAGGTATACAGTTACAAAATAAAAGGCTTTTCCTTTTTGCTATTAAAATTCTAGGCATATGATGTTTCTAATTGTACCTCAATAAATGAAATCCAGTGGTTATCAATGCATTTGATGTTGTTTATTGTTGACTTTGTAGGTGTGGGAAATGGATATTTCTTACAAAACTTTTTTTTTATGATGTTAAGTTGTCAACTGACTTATAGTTTGGTAGTTGTTACTATACATTTGTTACAAAACTTTTTTTTATCATGTTCTTTACATAAGGATTGGATGATCGACAATGTTGTTGTTCCTGTGGCATCTGGTTATGGTCTTGCAAAGGAGTATGAATACTTGAAGGTTTCAATCAGAGAATTTTTAACAGGTATGATTGTAAACAATAACTTGTTCATTTTTTTTCTTTTTTTCCAGTGGATCGATGTGTATGATTGTAAACAATAAAATCTTGAATACCTACCAAACCTCACTCCTATTTAAAATACACTGTTGCTTTTTTTTTTTCTCCATTAATTATATTTCCATTCAAAGGTCATTTTTTTACTGGTTTTGTTTCCCTTGCCAAGAGCTATGATAAAACTTCTATTTGTTTGATGTGTCAGACTTTAGTACCTGCTATGTTTAAAACTTCGAACGTGTGCAAAACTGCTAATACATTCCCTAGGAACACATCTACTCTTGTGAATTCCTTTTTGTTTACTGGGGAATAATGGTGCGTACTCTTGATACAGGCAAGGAATTGGAGAAACTTGCTCTGGAAGCAGGGTTTTCTACTGCCAAACATTATGAGATTAGCGGAGGCCTAATGGGGAACCTAGTAGCCACACGGTAGACTAGGTCGGTGCTTGGCATGTGGCTATTTGCCGGAGTGATAAAGGGCATACTGTAAAGGGGGATTTAGTTGTAGTCCATACTGTTGACTGTGAGCTTAGGGATCAATGTTTTTTGAAGTTGCAGAATTTAGCTACGCGACTAATAATTTAATCAGTCCTGTTTTCCTTGAATAATTTCTTCCTATCTTTATCCATTCTCTCCTCAGCAGTGAACTTTCTTTCTTAAATCTTCAAGAAAAATTTAGGTACTTCAAAATTTCAGAATTATGTTCAATGTTGGACAAGCTGAGATTTATTCATTTAAACAAAATTTGTCAGTTAGTAGAAATACATATTCACAGCATGATATACTTTTCTCTCATTTCACAAAAAACATTTAAACGTTGGCATTACTATCCTCAACTTCATATCTACAAGTCATCCGATGCCTGCCAATTCGCATGTTATTGCTGACCGCTTAAGTGCCCTGACAGATTCCTGAAAATGCCTGTGGCATATGCTTCAGTGAGGTGTTAAGAGTCACCGAAGAAGCTCAACTTCTTTCACTTTTATCAGAATTACAAATTTGATAACCCCCTGAACCTCCTCCTCTAGGTCATCTTGGATAGAAGGAACTATTGGTGACAGTTGCAATTGATGCAGAAAGGCCAGAATTAAGTGGGTACCATGGATCCTCACATGTGTCGTTCAGTTCCATAGTCCTTTCGTCTATGAAAGGGGGATTAGCAGGTGCTGGGAGATTATCCTCTGTAGTTAGCATCTGTAGCGTCTTTGCCATCGTTGGTCGAAGTGATGGCATCTCTTGTGTACAGAGTAGTCCTATTTGCACTACTCTATAAACATCATTCTTTATATTACTGTTATGGTGGTTATGTAACATTAGGTTTGGGTCATAAAACTCCTCCACAGTCCCTGTCTGAAATTTCTTCCACGTCTGTTTTCAAAAAATTAAAAAGATAAATACATTAATTGATCTTGTTCTTCATTGCTGTGTAAAGATTACATGGAGCCAAAAAAAAGAATCAAGAAAAAGTGAGATTCTTGAAACTTACAAGTGTAACTAGGCTATCCGTATATTCTGAGCTTTTGCTCCGGTTGTTCTGCCTTCCTGTGACGATCTCCAACAAAAGCACACCAAAGCTGTAGACGTCTGCTTTTTCTGTTAACTGGCCATGAGCCAAGTACTCTGGGGCCATGTATCCACTGCACATGTATAATTGAAATTATCACTTGTTCGAATGCGCATATGCATAAGATAATGCTATGTTCATATATAAATATTCAAACCAAACATTGCAAGTTACTGGAATTAATGTTCAAGTGACTGACAAACAATAGATATACTCACAGTGTTCCTGCGATAGCTGTGCTGATATGACTCTTATCTTCTTGGAAAGACCTGGCCAAGCCAAAATCTGCAATTTTAGCACGGAATCTTGAATCCAATAATATGTTGCTGGCCTTTATGTCTCTGTGAATGATCCTGATCTTCGAGTTTTCATGAAGGTAGACTAAACCTTCCGCTGTTCCAATGATAATATCGTATCTCTTCTCCCAAGTTAGTACTTTGCCTTTGTTCTGATCTGTCATATTTAGACATTAAGCATTATAAGCGTTAAGTTCAAGCTCAACTCAGTAGTCTATGGTCTTAGAATTATAAAATATCAACTAAGAAAGGCTATGCATAGAGTAGCTTTATTTGCTGTGTGATATAGGAATTTTTTCAATCTCAGATAAGCTTTATATGTGAAATTCAGGTACTTGCCGAATATAAAACGATCAAGACTCTTGTTTGGCAGGAATTCATAGACAAGAAGGCTTTCGGGACCAGAACAACTGCATCCCAACAACCTGACCAGATTTTTGTGCTCCACAGTACTTATGATGTTAACCTCATTGTAAAAATCTGCTGCTCTGTGTCTGTTGTTAAAGAAAAGTCTCTTTACAGCAATCTCTCTTCCATCTGGCAACACTCCCTGATTGAAAGAAAAAGGGCAAAGTGGTTTGCACAATTACTAAATTTGAAAAGGTGAACAGAAAAAAAAAGAAAAAAAAAATTGAAACCTTATAAACTGATCCAAATCCTCCTTGTCCAAGTTTGTTGGAATCGTCAAAAGATCCTGTAGCCTTCTCAAGTGTAGAGTACTTGAAGTTCAAGCTACTGTCATTAAGGGTTTTAACCAACTTTCGTGCATCATTTGAACCTGGAAAATCAAGATAAAAGCATTCTGGAAAATGCGCAAAACCGAAAGGATAATACATAATACCTACATGCATTAGTAGCCATATTCTTGGACAACCATCCATTAATTGACAATTATCTGCTATACTGGAGATTTCACTTTGCAGAAGCAAATAGAACAAAGTTTACTTACCTCTTCTCTTCATCTGTATATATCTGTGCTTCCAAATATAAACTCCTATAGTTATCCCAACTCCTACAACCACCAAAGAACTAACAACTGAAACGACTATCACAATAATGCTCCCTGCAATTAGCAATTCCAAACTTAGGCCATACTAATAAAAAATAAAATGTTGAACTTCCACATTAATACAAGAAAATACATTTTCTTTACCTCGAGAACTGTCATTTCTTAGCTCCGGGTTGAGAAAGTCTCTGTCCGAGTACCTTATAAAACATCCAGTATACAATGCCCTCCCTTCTGACCCAGGCAAACATTTCAATATGGATGCACTAGCATTCTCCAAGCACGCCCTGCAAGCGCTTGCATTCAATGTCCTCCAGCAATCAGCTAACACGTAAGCTGATTCATTTGTCCCTTGAACTGCTACTTGAGCCCTTGCATAGCCTTGACTATTCGTTGCACTTGAAACTGCAGTCGATAAAGCCAGTTCAGCTGATTCCCCAAATGTAGAATTCTCCTTCGTTTGATTTCCGCAGATAACTTCATCTAAAGGTCCTCTATACTCCTCAAAGAAACTATAGTTTTCAGATCTCATAAAACAGCCATCGAGAAAAACCCGACCTCCATTATAAGGATAGCATTGGGGTAGAACTGTACGTGCCTCGGCATAGCATAATACACAATCAAGTAAAGAGAGGTCTCCGTAACATTGAGCAAGCCCATAGTTAGTATCAGGTCCTGAACCTGTAACTGCTACTCCAAACCCTGAAGTGCGCATTTGCTCACTGATATTCTCCATTGTAGCAACAAAATTGGGTACAAAGATAGAAGCATTGTGCTCAAGTTGGCGTCCACATGTAACTTTCACTTGCTGGGCTCTAGGATCCCCCATCGCTCTCTCACATGTTAATAAAAAACCAACTAAACAGAAGAAAATGCATTGATGATGGACCAAAAGGATATTTTTCCTCATTTTGCCGTTGAAATTATCAGGCTACCTGTTCAAGATGGAGCCTAGTTAACCATCAAAGTACTCGAAGATAATAAAATTGAAACAAGGAATTAGAGAACAGAAATTAATTTGACAAAAGTGGAATATTCTGCAATAAATTGGAAGAAAGCTCTTCCATGTTCATGGAAAGAAGGATTCAATTTCATCAAAGAATTAAACATTTCTTTCTATAGCTGAGCAATTATTCTAGGCATATCAACTAACCCAAGATGGGATATAGAAAATTCAGGAGAGAGACCAACGTCTAGTCAAAAAGAAGAGTATAAAACTGAGACAGATACGACACAGTTGGTACTGAGTTGGCAGTAGAAACTTAGAAGGATGATTGCTTATTTTGATATTTCAGATTCTAAAGTCAAAAAAGGCAAGTCTTGGATTGGATATTGCACAAAGTGCTATAATTTACAGCAATCCAGTTTCAGAGTTTCTTGGTTTCACACTCTCTAGTCCAAAATCCAAATTCAAACAAACATTACCTCGAACGGTATGCAGGCCACCAAAATTAGCAATTAAGATTCTTTGACTTAATGGAAAAGAGTTTAACAAAAGATTAAGAGCATGGGGTTTTTCAATCAACGCCGTTATGCCAACTAACCGTACTGAAAAGGGAAATAAATGGTGAAAAAGTTTTTTCGCAGCCACTAAAATTGACATTTGAAAATAACGGAACTGAAAAAAATCCAGACAACAAGGCCACGTCTCTGTGGAACATTTCAATAAGGAAATTCCAAAAATGTTGTCGGTAAGTATGAAATTATGAAAGTCTGCTCAACCAACTTCTTCAATTATCCAATTCAAATGGACCCCGGTGTGGGGGCTGTTGCCACCACCACCAACGGCCACCGCCAACTTAAATTTCCATTGTAGTATTATTAGATAAATGAATTATTCAAGATAACAGCAGCTTTAATTTTCTACTTCCTAACTTCACAATTATATATACTAAATCAAATCAAATCCTTTGAACTATCGCTAAGCAGTGATGAAACAGACATATACTGACCAATGATTTCAAAAAAGCTAAGCATATGATTCGAATCACATGGACAGGATATCATTATCCGTTTTTGTCATCTAGATTGAATTTGTCTTCAAAGTAACGAAAGGCAATAAATTTAAGCAAATAACAAACAAGCTAGTTTCTTTCATCATCTTAAAAGCTATTCTGGGTTTTAGTTCCTTTTGGATCAAGTAAATACGTAAAAGTCTATCATTATTACGTTTTCCATGTCTTCTTTTTCATCAAAGTTGAAACAGAGATATTACTAAATCAGATGAAGACTGGAATCTGAAATAGAATTAGAAACGGAAACGAAAATTCAAAATTCGTACCTTTTTGTGCATTAGAGGAAGCTGAAATGAAAATTCTGGAGGTGTCTGCGAGAAGAAGAGTTCTATACTGAAACTAAAAAGAAAAAGACGAGAGAGGGTTTAAGGGAGATAAAAATTTTGAAGATTTTTGTTGTTGCAGAAGTCAAAGTTGAACATGGGAGGTTCGAATTTTCCTGATTAAAGTTGAAAAGCAGAGGAAAAAACTGGGGGAGACAGAAGAAAGTCAGTTTCAAACGTACGAAAGTTCAAATAATCAAGCCATTGCATAACCAAACGTGAAAAAACGCGGTTAGAGACTCAGACTTTTACCAGAGGCGGATCCCAAGTTCTCTTCTTATTATGTTCGTTTCTTGTAGATTTACCATTTCATCCCTTGTTTCCGGCTACAGAAGTGAGGGCATATTTTGCACTTCAAAAAAACAATAAAAATGCTAACTTTAATTAATAACTAGTACATGCCTGTGCATAAATATTTTTATTTATAATTTTAGAAATATTGTGATGATATTTTAAAATATAAAATTTAATTAAGAAAAAATTTATAATTTAAATTATTTATAATTTTATATTAGTTAATTTTGTTGAAAATTATTTAAATTAAAAAATATTTATTTCAAATTCAAAACATTAGTGTAATTATATAAAAATTAATGTCTATAATAAAATTAAAAGAAAAAAATATATACTAAAAATAATTGATTTTAATTTATTTTTAAATTAATAAACTTTCTTAGACGATATTAAAAATAATAAAATAAATTTACAATAGAAATTTAATCATATACATATATATATATCATTCTTAATAATAGTTTCATATAAATCACTTTCTCTTATAAATTATTAAATTTTTTCTAATTTGATAGAGAAAAAAAATTATAAAAGACAAAATATATCAATATCCAAAAAAAAATTGCATAAGAGTTATTGAAATTATATAAAAAAATTTTATCTTACCAAATCTCAAAGAGCTCTTTCTATTTATAGTATAATAATAAGCAATTAATAACTATTAAATATATAATTATTAAAACTAATAAAAAAACTAGATATTGCAATTTTAAAACAAATAAATATTGAAATGTTTGGATATTTATTATTAATAAAACTATTAATAAATATTTTTACCATTAACCTTCTCTATCATTCTTTTAAATATAATATTTTTCATTAATAATAATAAATGATAACTATAATTGATTATAATGATATTCAATATGAATATTATAATAATATTAATTTAAAAGATAAGTTATATATATATATATATATATATATAGGTTTGATCACAAAAAAAGTCTGAACTTATGAATTTTTTTCAAATTTAGCTAATATTTTTAATTTTGTCAATCAATACCTTGTACTTATTTTTCTTTATCAATTGTAGCCTCTGTCTAAAATTTGTCAATGTTTGCTGATGTGTTCGTTAATGGGGTCCAATTTTTTTCATATCACGTCCACGTGGATATGCCACGTAAGAAAACTAACTAAAAACTTAATCACCAAAAAAAGCCTGAACTTGTTAATTTTTTTCAAATTTGGCCAATATTTTTAATTTTGTTAATCAATACCTGGTATTGATTGACAAGTCATCTAATAAAATATCTATTGGGTTTACAAGTCATATAAAAATATCTAATATTTATTTATCCTAAAAAATAACAAGCAAAATGTGAAAATACTGAAGATAGTATTCTACTGCTAAACGATATTTTTTAATATATTTTTATGTTTAAATTAGTTTTTTATGTGGCGTGTCCACGTGAATGTGATCTGAAAAAAAATTGGACCCCATTAATAGACACATTAGCAAACATTAACAGACTATAGACGAAAACCACAATTGACAAAGAAAAATAACTACAAAGTATTGATTGAAAAAATGAAAAGTATTGGCCAAATTTAAAAAAAATTCCTAAGTTCTGGCTTTTTTTGATGATTAAGTCTTTAGTTAGTTTTTTTACGTGGCATGTCCACATGGAGTTGATATGGAAAAAATTGGATCCCATTAACGGACACATCAGCAAATATTAACAGGTTCTAGACAGAAGCTACAATTGACAAAGAAAAATAAGTATAGAGTATTGATCGACAAAATTAAAAGTATTGACCAAATTTGAAAAAAACTCATAAGTTCAGGCTTTTTTTGGTGATTAAGCCTATATATATATATATATATATTAATATGATAACCAATATCAAAATTATGATAATTTTTAATTTAAAATAGATTATAATTTATAATTATTTAATGCATATTATTATAATAATTGATTGACAATTAAAACTAATATTATGTAATTTTAATTAAGAAAGATATGTCACAATATTATAATAATTATAATTATTTACTAATACATATTAATTATGATAATTGAATGATAATTAATATCAATATTTATATAATAATATAATTAATAATTAAATTCTATGGACACTATTAAAGTTTAAGAGTCATATGTGACATTATAATTTTATATGTCATCACAAAAAATTTATATTGCAAAAGTAAGAGAAAAATGCATTCATGAAATGTCACACGTTAACTTTTTCAGAAAAAATACTTGCTTTGTATTTAATACCATTTCTATCCCTACAACACATGGCATTTTGCTGTTTGTATCCTTTATTTCCAATACAATAACCGGGTGAAGTTGCTAACTTGGACCGTATATATATATATTATTAATTAATTAATTATTATATGATTATTTGTAGATTGTAGTCATAATTTTCACCTACTATCTTCCTCATAATCACATACTAATTTGGCCACTTGATCTCATTTCAAGGGCTAAATTACCATATTATACTATTATTAGGTAATGTCAATTAATTAAGAAATATTTTTAGAATAAATTATGGCCGTTAAGCGCAAAAAGTCAAGACCTACCGCCACTGACCTTGCATTACAACCCTAAATTCCTCATTTTGCACTACACTCCATATCACCGTTTAAGATTAGAGTCTACGCACTTTGTAGTTTCTGTCTTCCATATTCTTTTAATCAAGTGTGTGTGATTAGCCGGTAAAGGTAAGCAATTCGCGGCTTCTAATCAAGAATTGAATCAAATTAATTTATTTCGATTGAATTCTCATAATTGCTTTACAAAATATTTAAAATCTTTTTTGTTCGGTTACCATATATAACTAACTAAAATTATAAGTTTAAAATAGCTTATTTGATTTGGAATAATTAAATTTAAAATTAATCAAACTAATTTAATTTGGTTTAGATCAATTATTATGCATTGATTTCGAATTTAAAAACTATAAAAATACATTCGGATAAATTGAAATCTAGTTAATTCAGTTTGATTAACCAAATGCTGATCCCGGTTAACTGGTTATCAAATCGTAATAAAGTAGTCAATTGAATAATTAACTAACGCATTTCAAAGTCTAAGCATATGCTAATCTACAGTACAAATCACTACCAGAAATCTAATATTTTTTTAGAGAGAAAGGTCGATAAATGGGAATTTCACCATTTTGGAAAATCCCACATCACAAATGGGAATTTCTCAATTTCATTATTGTTTATTAATTCTATGGATGAACAATGGAATGTGAAATTCCATGAATCCAAACCACCACTATGTAGATTAAAAACAAATGAGTTGAAGCAGCAGGAGTTAGAATTCAAATAACTGAATGTTTTTTTAAAAAGCAACCTCTTTAGATTACTTAAAATTTTACATTTAAAATGATTTAAGTAAAGTTTAATAAGATAGTTCCACTGCGATTTCAAGTTTTTTTCCCCTTAAAATGCACAAATTCAACTTATTCAAATGAAAAAAAAATAATGATGATTAAATTAATTTTGCATCAAAATTACACCAAAAAGAATATCCAGAAAATTTCAAGCTATACACATCATTAGCTCTATAGCATTACAAGAAAGAATCATCACTCTTTATATACTATATATTTAACAACAATCAATATTAGCAGTGGATCATTATATAATCAGCTCAGCTGGTTTAGTTGATCAAAAGTGAACCGCCTAGTCTCAAATGTGAAACAGAGTATCGGCAAGTTGAAGGATTATCTGGGCTCAATCCAGCTTTGTGTCATGCTGTTTCCTGAAGACTGAGTGTAAGACTCAGGTTGAGAACTAGATGTGGCAGGTCTGATTTCTGAACTATCACTTGCAGGATTGAGAAATGGTGGTTGTGTTGGCTGAGGAATTTCATGGCTATTATTAAGCATTTTAACAACAATTGACATTGCTGGACGCAGTTCTGCAGAAGCTTGTACACAAAGTAGGCCTATTTGAAGTAACCGCGACGCTTCCTCCTCTTGAAAATTACCTTCTAACTTAGGATCAACAGCTTCACATAGTCTTCCAGTTCCATACAGTGTCCAAACCTTTTTAAATGAACATAAATAAAAGGTTAATGACAGTGTAATAAGGTTAATGACAGTGTAATCTTGTAAATTAAGAATTTAATGCTATCTGTCAAAGACAGTTAGCAGTTACCATTTGCAGGATGGAACCAGAGTCTTGAACAAAGGCATTGTTCCTCTTTCCACTAACTACTTCCATTACAAGAACTCCGAAACTGTAAACATCAGCCTTCTCAGTCAGTTTGCCACGAATGACATATTCTGGAGCCATATAACCTCTGCAGAAGCAAATTCAGCAAACTGCTTTAATGCACATGTTCAAATGTAAATATCACAAAAAAAAGCATTAGTGGCCTTTTAACTTACAATGTACCAGCAATTAAAGTGGTGATGTGAGTCTTATCTTGCGGAAATAATCTTGCAAGTCCAAAATCAGCAATCTTCGGTGTAAAGTCCTCACCAAGCAGAATATTGCTTAATTTTATATCTCTATGTATTATTCTCAGCTCAGTTTCCTCATGAAGACAGGCCAAACCCTCAGCTGTGCCCAATATGATGTTATACCTCATCTCCCATGACAAAGGCTGAACGTTATTTTTGTCTGAGTGAAATTAATGAAGATTAGTAGATGCACTTGTGAATAAGAGTGAAATCTTTACGCAAGAGTTCAGAGATTAAAAAAGCAAATACCAAAGAGATAATCCTGAAGGCTTCCATTCGGTACATATTCATAAACAAGAAGGCTTTCTGGTCCTGTAATGCTACATCCCAGCAATTTCACAAGATTCTTGTGTTGGATGTCACTAATCAAATTGACTTCATTAAAGAAATGATCTACCCATTGCCTTGTATTGAACAAAAGCCTCTTTATAGCAACAACTGTTCCATCAGGCAATACTCCCTGATAAACCAATTGGGAAAAATAGAAAAAGATGTGAATTAATTCCAAGATTAAGGATATAGTTCACAGCAATTAAAGGCTAAAAACTTAATTAACCTTGTAAACTGAACCCGATCCTCCTTGTCCCAGCTTAGTGGAACTGTGAAAGTAATTAGTGGCTCTTTCAAGAGATTCATATGAAAAATTAAGCTTGGAATTATTCAGGGTAGTTAATAAAGCACCAAGTTCGTTCCTTTCTGCGGCAAATTCCACATCAAAGTAGCATATTAGACTTTGTATTGACAGCTGACATTGAAAAAAAAATTTTATGTGCTAATTTACCGTACTTACGCCTCCTCTTTTCTGCAATTCTCTTCTTTCCAAAGAATACAGCGGTGGAAACAATCAATATTACAGCCACAGTCGAAGATATCACAGCCAGTATAACCGCCAAGTGGCTTCTTCCTGGTAGTAGTCACCATTAAGGTAATATCATGTCAAAATGTTCTAAATGGTATATAGTCGAGCAAAAGATTTTCAGGTTCCGGCAGTAGAAAGAAAGTTGCTTAAATGTGTGCATCATATTTTCCCCAGCTGAGTACCACTACATTATTGAATTGAATCGACACATACCTAATCCATCCAATTTACAGACTTGAAAATTAATTACCAAACTTGCAAATTAAGTACTGGCTTTGATTTACAATAAAGATGCCAAGCAAGGTAAATTCAAACTTGGAAATAGAAAATCAATTTACCTCCATTTCCCACATTTGCAGTTCCTGAATTGTTGTAAAATTTTTGAGGAGAGTACCTCAGGTAACAACCAGCATTCAGAACCCTTCCTTCTTCCTTTGGAGTACAATTAGCAATCTTAGAAACAGCATTTGCCAAACAAGTCTGACAAGAACTCGCATTTAGCAATTCCCAGCATTGAGCCAATCCATAAACTGAAACATTCCCTCTATTCACAAATCCCACAGAAAACCCATCACTTTTGGGGGCTTGAACACTCAAATTCCTCACCAATTCCATAGCATTAGCACTAAAAACAGTTCTACTACCATTATTAAAAGTCCCATTTGCACAAACAGTCCTATCTTGAGAACTAAGTGTCTCATTAAAGAAATTATAATCATCATACCTTAAATAACACCCATCATAGAAAAGCCTACCTCCTTTAGTGCCTAATTGGAAAGGAAGACACCTTAAAATCTGAGTTTTACTTCGGGCAAAACAAAGATTGCAATCTGTTGGATCAAGATCTTTCATGCACTCACCCAAAGTATAAACTGTAGTATTGCCTGATCCATTAATCACAGTTCCAAATTGTTGCCTGGCAACCAAAGGAGTCACTACATCCATCGTAGCCAAGAAGTTTGCTACAAAAATTTGCCTCTCTGAATTTGCAGCTGTTCTGTTCGAGCAAATCATAGCTGCTTGTGTAGCTCTGGGTTCAGAAACAGAAAATTTTACCAAGAAAGATAAACAAGAAAGGAGAGAGATTAAAAAATACCCATACGAGAAAAAAGGGTTAACTTTTCTCTCCATTATCTTGGCAACCGAACAACAGAAAGAGAATGAAAACTGGAAACAACAAAAAGAAAAAAAAAAAAAAAGGTAATGGTTTTGCAGCTGAGATGGTCTCATTCAAAGGATTGACTTTCAAATTTTAACGCGTATGAAACAAATACAAGTGACGGTAAAAGAAAATGGCAGGTATCACTTTTAGGAAGGAAACAGGAAAAACAAAAGAAAGAATAAATATGGTAAAGATAAAGCCTTTGTTTCCATATGTGGGTAGGACCGGATTGGTCAATGGTGATTGGGCGGTCTGCTCTATCTTCTATTGAAGGGAATGGATAGTTGCGTTAGCAGTGGAACTCCTTTCGCCATTATCGACTTGTCGTTAAGGTCAAAAGAAGACATTCCAGGAGAAATATTGAATGAAGCCGATGCACGGAATCAAGTGAAAGGGACGGTCCTATCCTGTTGTCTGCGTACTAGTCTGCTGTCCTCTGTATTTATTAGTCAGTTTGGGTAGATAACTAATTAACTACTCAACGACGACGTTATATATAATTATATGTACATAAAACAGGATGGCGGCGATAGATGGAAACCAGAACTTCGGGTCGACGTAAAGTACGCGCAACGAAAAAAATTTGAAGTTTGTTCAATTTTTTAAAGATGATGTAATTACTATTTCAAATCATTATCATTCTTGTGTGTATTTACATGGCATTTCAAAAAAGGTTCGTAGAATTGAAGCATTTGATTTTTAGTTAGCCAGGAAACAGTCGACTCTTAAAATTAATTATATAATTTGTAAATTAAAAATGTAACTTTCTTATTTCAGATTGTGTTTATATTCTTCAATATTATAAAATATAATTATGTTGCCTAATTATTATTTCTCTCACCTTCTTAATTTTGTAAAATTACTAAAATATTTTCATATTTTTTAATGGAATTAATTAATGATAATTTATGCATTACACAGTTGGAATGCCACATTCCTTTCCACTTCTCTTATCTTATTTAACTAAATCGGTGATGGTTTGTGCATCACTTGAGAAAATTTTTGTTTATTGTAACATATAACTATAAATAGATTTATATGCATTCAATTAAAATTTATAAATCTAAAGACCTTTAAAATTGAACTTTTAATGTATTTAAAATTTATAGCTTTACTCATCAAATGTTATTTTCTAATGTATGACTTTTATGAATTGAACTTTTCTGAATTTTAAGCACAAAATATGTTTTTATGTGTCTATTAATATTTCCCATATTAAAAATTAAAATATTGTTTTTTTAAGATATATATATATATAACTAAAATTAAAATTAAAAAAATAAAGAATTCATCAAATTAAAATTTATAAGTTCTCCGTTCATAGTTTTACCGCATTTCATTTCTTTATGTTTATAGATTATGTCTTGTTTGAATATATGAAATTCTTTTATTTTTCCTTTTTGTTTTTCTCTTTCATTTCTTTTCTTTATCTATCATGTCTTTTACCTCACATTGATTTTCAAGTTCAATTTACCTTTTTAAACAATTCAAAGCATATTTTTATTATTATTATATATATATATATATCCTAAAAAAAAGTAATCTACATATTTTTTAATGATAACTATATTAATATTTATATTTTCTTATTACACCTATTTTATAATTCAAGTAAAATAAAAATATCTCGGCGCCCAAGGTATCATCTAGTTTGAAATAATTAGAGAAATTTGGCTGAATTAATTCATGCATTTCTTCTCAATATTTAGACTAAATGGACATCAAAAGAATAATTATTAAAAAAATTATTTTTAAAAATTAAAAATTTTACATGATTAAAGAATAATTATATTCTCCCTTAAAAAAAGAATAATCATATTCTTAACAGTAATTTTACATTTTCACACTAATTAATAGTAATTTCGTTATGAGTGGTAAAGCTTAAGTTGTGCATTGATTTGGAGCAGGTTATAAGCTTAAGTTACTGTTTTTTTTATGAATGGTAAAAAGTGAACAACAATTCAATAGATCATGCAGTGCAATGGGCTTCAATTTGGCGATTATATCGGCCTCAGATTGAGCTGGGCCCAAAACAATGGAAGCCCATAACCATATCTTGCAACGTTGCAATTTAATCTATAATATATATAAAAGTACGAATGGGGAACATTTGGTCTCCAAAATGCCCCTAGATATTTTAATTGATAAAAAATATTATTAAGGACAATTTAGTCTTAATAGCTGAGTTGAGACCACATTGTGTTTATTTTTCTATTCTAATTATTATTATTATAATTTTAATTTAATCCTATTCTAATTAGAAATTTATTTTTTAATACGATTCTAATTATATATCTATAATTAATTAATTAATCTATAACCTATAATTATATATAAAAGTACGAATGAGGAACATTGGGTCTCTAAAACACTCCTATGTATTCTAATTGATAAAAAATATTATTAAGGATAATTTAATCTTATTTCAATAAGATAACTTTTAATTTTATTAATATTTTATTTACAATAAAGATAATTTTATTTTATTTTAATTAATAAATTTTTAATTCTATTATGATTAGAAATATAATTTAATAAAAATATATAATTTAATAAATATTGAATTATGCATTTAAATTTATTGAACCCTAACTAACGTTGGGATTTCATACTATAATTATAAATTTATCAATTTATATATTCGTTACTTGATGAAACACCGTATTCAACAAATTAAATAATAATAATAATAATAATAATAATAATAATAATAATAATAATAATAATAATAATAATAATAATAATAATAATAATAATAATAATAATAATCGAGATCTTTTATGTAAATTTTTTTTTTATCCAACTAGTTACAATATTTAATTTGTTAATGTGACATTAACTTAATTTGATTTAAAATAATAAAGTTGATTTGAACTTTCTCTATATTCCATCGTATTAACCAGAATGAAAAAAATTAATACTTGTATAACATGTAAAAGTCTTTTTCTCTAGGTTTCAATATGTTCAATTTATTAGTCAACTGTTGTAACTATTGTTACATATATAAAGTATTTACAAAATAAGATTAAATATCTTTCTCTAGCTATCATTACATAATCAATAAAATATTTTTCTTACTTCGTCATACTTTATTTATTTATTTTTATTGATGCAACAAGGTAAATTATTTTAATTTTTTTATTCCAAAAGTTAAACAAGATAATTCAATCGACACTATTGAAATAAGGTAAAAAGAATAGAGTCTCTAATTATTAGTACTTAAGATTAACCCTATAAAACTTATCGGTTGTTAACCAACATTAGAAAGTTAAAAAAGATAATGTTTCTTGATTCTATGGTAAATATTTTATTTAATTATTAATTTTGTGAAAGAATCAGATTTTATTTTATTTTATTAATTATGATTAATTTTTTCTATAGGTAATTCAAATTTTAGCTACTATGTTTAATAAAATAACGGAATATTTCAATAAATATTCACATGAGATTAGAGCTAAATCTCAATAAATATATCATATTAAAAGAGTATGAAAAATCAATTTTAAAAGAAATCTTGCAATATAAGTTCAATACATTCAATGATGTGAAAGAATATACTAGGAAAAAAATAAGACCTAATCTTTAGGTTTGTTAATGTGAAACTAAATATTTTATACAATATTAGTGATTTGTTGTTGCAATATTTTTAATTGAATATATAATGTTTATAAATAGTTTTGTAATATCCTTTAAATTATTTTATAGGTATAATGTCAATTTCAATATAGTCGATTAAAATGTTCAAAATTACAACTAACATGTTTAATGAAATGAAAATATTAACTGGATGTAAGATAGACAAATTTATTGAGTCATTGAATAAAAAAACATATATAATCTCTTTGATTTACAATAAATCTTAATTTTTTTAGAATAAATCATATATTTTTTAAACAATTAAAATGTATTCATTTTAATTATTTTAATAAGAACCCAAGGGAAAAAGTGAATATTATAGGAGGTTGATTAGGTGCATCAATAAAAAATATAAATTCTTTTTCAGATTAAAGAAAGAAAAAGATTATTCCGTAACCAAGTGAGAAGAAAGTTTCAAAAAAGAAAAGAATGAGAATATGAAAAAGATGCATTGTGCCAGTGGTGCCAAAAATTACAAGATAAGAAACAGTAAGCGAATCTTGTAAAGTCTTATCTCTGCAGAGTGACGAAAGTATTGCGGTTGACCACAAATATGAGAGCAAAAGCAGATAGATATTTAGGAGAATTCTTGCTTCAAGTTGGTGACAGAGAAGAGCAGACAAACAATAAGAGAAACAAAATAATACCAAAAGCGATGGTAGTAAAGTATGATAATAATGAAACCAGCAAGAAGTATTCTCAATGCTTGAAAAGAATTCAAACTCTGTCCAGTATATGACAAGTCGTGCAATACTAGCAACAAAAATCAAATATGTTGATGTCATGAATCAGAAGATCATAGAGTTATTCTCCGATTGGAGCAAGATCTACAACAGTTTCGATGAAACAGTAGATGACACATGAAGCTACAACCAAGAGAAATTTCTCAACACTCTATTGCCAAATGGATTGCCTCGGCACAAGCTTGAATTGAAAGTCAACTGTTCGATAATACTTTTGAGAAATTTAGATGCCTCGAATGGCCTGTGTAACTGAACAAGAATGATGTACAGAAATTTTGGAACCAGTGTAATTTGTGTTGAAATAACAGTTGGACAGCACTCAGAGAAGCATATATTCTTACCTAGAATACCTCTCTCTCCTACTAAAAATGAAGGATACCCATTATATTTTAAGAGAAAGTAATTTCCAATCTGTCTCTGTTTCGCAGTGATAATAAACAAAGCTCAAGAGCAAACAATATCGAACATTGGTGTCTATTCACCACAGGATATTTTCTCACACGGATAGCTCTATATAGCATTGTCAAGAGGGATATCAATGTCTACAACAAAAATCATTGTAAAGTCAGATAAGAAAAAAAGTAATGATGCAACATATACAAAGAACGTCGTCTACAAATAGATCTTGCTGTCAAATAGGTAACGAAATACGTTTAAAATTTTCATCAATAATCTTAAAAAGATAACATTGTTCGAATTAATAATGATACTAATTTTAACTTTGCAGTGAAATAATTTATTAAAAAATACTGAATCACATATTAATATAGCAACTCTTCAGAAGGGAGGAGATTAATCGGGTAAAGAAAACAATTGTAATTAATATTTATAATGAATAATTTATATTATTATTTTTAACATAAACAAATATGTAAAGTTATAGTAGATATTTAAATAGAAAATACTGAGTCTATCTATTTATTTTTTTCTTAGTATCTTATTATACATATAATATACCTTTGAAAATAAATAAAGAAAAAGAAAAATTATATAACGAGTACAATTAATGGGTATTCACGTGCGAGACACGTTCTAAAAAACTAGTTAAAATAAAATGGAATTGGTACGGGAGAGTTTCAAATACGAAAATGGGATGTCCTCCCCTAAATCTAATTACAGAAGCGGCTGCCACTACTTCTATGACCACCAAATGTGTGTATTTTAAGGATTTTCCAAGTTATGAAAGCCCTAATAATAAATAAATTCGCTTTTAGCTTTGCAAATTAATTATATAATTGGAAAATACTTTATGTTTATCTGGAACTTGGAAAGTCGGAGTTAGGACCACCTGCCCTTAAATTGGGGTATCTTTTTGGACTATGCATCCAAGTGCCCTAGTACTAGAAGAATTTTGTGAGTTGGACACTACCTAATTTATTCTTTAATTTGGCTTCTCTTCATTAAAAAAAAAAAAAGAGTAACACTGTCTTTCCAACCAAAGGAACACAAAAGAGCATCAAAGCTATAGTGCTTTCCTTTACCATTAATTAGAATAATATGAAATTATATTAAGAAAAATTATCCAAATCATAATATTATTGTTAGTTATTTCCACCTTCCACTAAAACTCAATAATGCCTTCCTCTCTCTATGTATATGATGAATTGATAACTGATGACAATGCTCTAATCATTCAAATCTTATATATATATATATATTATAAGATTTTAACTTTTCGACCTTTTGATTATAATTTACCATCACGAGAATATTATTGTTATTGTGAAATTATAATAAAATTTAGAATTAGATATATCATCTATAATTCTTAATATTTCTTTTTTATTTTTATTAGCTAATTCTTTAAAACAGAGAGAGATTTAATACATATATTTATATCATGTTATTAAACCAAGCATATGTTTGAACCGGTGAAAAAACGGACCTAGATGGATTACTGATTTAATGATTCAATCAGTGATTCATAAAAAAATTAAAATAATTATATTATAATGAAAAATAAATTAAAAATATTAAAAGGATCTATTCGGGTAATTATACTTATGCTAATCGACCGGTTTAATCACGAATCAACTGATTTTAAAATTGATTTATTAATTTTCAGATTGAACCGTTAAATCGGGCCAGATTTAATATCTATGGTTTGTACAGTGGCACACTGGCGGCTAAATAGAGAAAAATGGCATCCAAAATCTAAGCACCAAAACAAAAACATATACAATTTTTTAACTACGTACGAAAACTCTTTAAAAAAAAAAAAAAAAAACTACGTACGAAAATTGTAAGCAAAAGGGAGGCTATTTTGGTAAACATGCCATTATATAAACTGTCTTTAACGACCTTACTCCACTATCTCAAGCGCAGCAACATCCAAACAACTCCGGGCACAGCATTTTCCAGGAAAACAAAGAAAAAGTTGTGAAGATAGATCTACGATGAAGAGAAACAAGAATACATCATCTCTTTTATTTTTCATATTTGTTGTAGTAGCTGTCTTCACTATGTTTGCTATAATTTCAGTTGAAGCAAGAAAGCATCACAATTACAAGAAAAGCAAACATAATTATAATAAGCACCAAAAGGACAAGAGTCATGGCAATGGCAATCACAATGCTCCAACACCAGCACCAGCACCAGGCTCTCTTCCTCATTTTGGTTCTTATCCTACCCAATCCACCATTTTCGATATTTTGTCATTTGGAGCCAAGGCTGATGGAGTTTCTGATGATTCTCAGGTATAGAACAAATTATATATACAAAGATTTCCTTTTTCTTCTTCTTCTTCTTCTTCTTCTTCTTATCCTACCCCACGTGCCTTTCTCACCGACTTTTCAAGAAGCCGGCCTGTACAACTATAATTTTCTTTCAAGATTAAAGTTTACAAAGATTAATTTTCCCTGAAAATTACTATAGGCATTTGTAGATGCATGGAAAGCGGCCTGCAAGGTGCCAAGGGCCACCATTAAAATTCCAGCAGAATTTAAGTTCCTTATCAAGCCCATAACTCTTCAAGGTCCATGTATGCCTCACCTTGTTCTTCAGGTATGCATAATCTATTTTCTTTAATTAATTAATTTGATTAAAGAAATGCATGAAAGAAGCAAATTAACTAATAAAGAGGGTATATTATTTTAATCAAACGCTTTACAAGCTAAGCTGATGCAATCTAAGTGGAATTCCATGCCAAATTAACAGATAGATGGGACTGTGTTGGCTCCACCCGAAGTAAGTTCATGGCCTAAATCGAACCTTTTTCAATGGTTCAATTTCAAATGGGTACATGACTTTACAATTCAAGGTATTGGCACTTTCGATGGTCAAGGCTCTGATTGGTGGACTCCTTCTAATATCTATTTTATTCAGGTTTGACAATTAATTAAATTTTATTTAAATTAATTTGGAAAAAAAAAGATATTCTAATCCATTTTCTGATATATATTTTTTGCAGAAGAAATCCAAACACATCCCTTATATGAAACCAACAGTAAGTTATTAATTTCTTCCTTTGTTTTGTTATTTTTATCATATGATTGGATTAAAATGTTAAATATTAATTGATTAATTGCTTACCCTCTTCTTTAATTACAGGCTCTGAGATTCTATGCTAGTTATAATGTAACAGTTCGTGACATTGAAATCATAAATAGTCCGCAATGCCATCTCAAATTTGATAATTCTAAGGGAATCAAAGTTGATAATATTACAATTTCTTCACCAGAGAATAGCCCAAATACTGACGGAATTCACTTGCAGAACACACAAGATGTAGAAATTCAACATTCTAATATTGCCACTGGTAAGAACTAAGAATTAATTTTCACATACACGTGCATATATACACATTCCTTATTTTATGGGTAGATATAAAGATTTTTTTTTTCATTTAACGAAAATCTCATATCATCTGTCGGTTTCGTCATGATTAAAAATTTTAAAAATAAAAGTTTATGATTTGGTTCGAAAATAAACTAAGATCAATAAAATATCAAATAAACTCTCTTATTAATGAAATCAACTTGCAAAAATTTTGGTTCTATTTATAAAATTTGAAGGCTATGGTTTATATATATACTTTTAGGTCATGCCCTAATTGATAGAGTGACAATGCATAATTTATGTTGGGTGAGTGGATGGTGCATGGCACGTTAGAATTGCATAGAAAAAGTAATCCAATTCTGCCCAGATACAAAAAAAGGTTATCCATTTGTGAAGAAATACATGTTAGGTTCAAATAAATTTTAAACGGTATAACTGTATCCAAACTAACTTTTGAGACAAGCATGAGCAAAAAGGATACCAAAACCGGCCAACTTTTTCAGTTTTTTCAATTATTAACAAGTAGACCAGACCAGCCTAGCTGCAGGAATATTTTATTAATGAAATATTTATTATTTGGTTTAATTCATACACTAATATATATTAATTGGATTCTCACTTTTGACAGGAGATGACTGTGTTTCCATACAAACTGGTTGCTCCAACATCCATGTCCATCGTATTAACTGCGGTCCAGGACATGGCATCAGGTAATGTTCTTTTCTTTCTTTAAAAGAAAAAATTATCCAAATTATTTTACATAAATATGTATATATACAAATTAACTCGTTCTAATAATGTAATAATAACTTTATTATTTATTTTGCCTCTCTTACAATTTCAGTGTAGGAGGACTTGGGAGGGATAAAAGCGTTGCATGTGTCTCTAACATTGTAGTGGAAAAGATCACACTGCAAAATACCCTAGCTGGAGCTAGAATAAAAACATGGCAGGTATCCAAAATTTAATTTAAATGCAATATTTAATACTGAAGACAATTAATCATATGCAATATTTTTGAAATTATTAAAAGAAATGTTTCTGCCTGTTGCAGGGAGGCATTGGAATAGTTAAAAATATATCATTTACCAACATCCAAGTAATAGATGTGCAGTACCCTATAATAATCGATCAATTCTATTGTGACAAACATTTCTGTAAGAACCAAACAGAAGCTGTGGAAATTTCAGGTGTTAAGTACGATCAAATAATTGGGAGCTACACAGTCCAACCTATTCATTTAGCTTGCAGTGACAAAGTGCCGTGTTTGGATGTTGACCTAATTGATATTCAGTTGAAACCTTCTTTAGGACAAAGAAGTTCACAACAGGCACTGTGTTGGAATTCTTACGGGAAATCACAAGCACCACTTGTTCCTTCAAGTATAGATTATTGCTTAAGAAGAGATATTGGTGGCTCTGCTAAAAGAACAGCAAGGTCACATGAGCATGTATGCTAGCCAGTCATATATGAATCATAAACATTAGTTATTTATATATACTTTTTCTTTGTTTCTTCCTTTTCTTTTCTTATTTCTCTTTTTCCAGCTTGAATGTTTTCTGTTAGATGCTTCCCTTCTGCAATTTTTTTTAATGTGGGAAGGCGATGATTTGTAATAGTTATTTTAATAAATTTAATTAACTGCTTTTTCTAAAGAACATTTGCGGTTTAATTTCAGTATGCATAACCGGATTTGTGAATTATTTTGACTGAAAGTAGAAGTATAAGAATATTTTTATATCTTCTTGCATATACTGGCTAGCTTCCATGTTCTTTAGCGATTAATGTAATTAATGTAAAATAATGAAAGATAACAGCAAAAACCAAAGAATAGTAAATTTTTCGCTAAATGTAGATTCCATATTCTTTAGGCAACAAACTAAAGTTGTACTAACTCTTAGGCAATTTGCACAAAAAGTTGTGTTATTTTATGATTAATCAGCAAAAGATCTCTTTCCCTCTCTCTCTCTCTCTCTCTCTCTAGTCATTCTACTAATTATTATATTCACATTGCATCATGACTGACTCTAGAGTATCTTGGGTGTGTGTGAGTGAGAGAGAGAGAGAGAGAGGGAGAAGAAGAAGAAAAGAGAGAGCTCAAACTAGGAGAGTGGCAAGCCATAAGTAGGGTTGCGGGAGGCACAAACCTTCATCCCCAGCTGACAGAAAAAGAAAAGGGAAAAAAAAGTTCTCAAATTTTAACTTATTTCAATGTTTTATGGTCAAACTATGCGGACAGAATACATAAAAGGGAACAAAAAGAACTAAATATATTAAGCAAACTGAAGAACTAGATTGGTTTTTAGCAAAAGAATAAAGGAGCTGCTGTAAGCATATTTAATCATATAAACCTTTTGTCCCACTTTCCTTTACTTTTTGGTTTAAAACCGACTGGACTTGGTTGCAACTGCTCTCCAACTCTTTTATATGGCCCCCATATATGTACCTTTTTTGAGGAGTTAGTTGATGAAGTTTGTGGCGGTGGTGACGGTCGTGGTCGTGGTTGTTGAAGAACAGTGCGTGCACCGCCCACCAGACCCTTTTGCGCATGCCCATCAACATTTTTCTTTGCATTTCAAATAAAAAGGCAACATATAAAAAAGCTCATATATATATATATATAATCTCTTTATATTAAAGCCGTGCATGGATATTGGGAATTAGATAATAAAAACTGTGCTAGAAAGGATTATATAAGCTTACAGGAAAACACCTTTAAGAAACAATTATTCAAATTAGAGACTTCAATCTATGTGATGACGAAAAATTGAAAAGCTAATGGATAGCCTAGTGGCTAAGCTCACCCGAGGAAATTGAGGGATCAATGATGTCGTGGGTTTATTTAAGGCTCACTCGATGCAAAATTTGCACGAGCCAGCTCTTTATTTGGCCCCCTAAAGGAGAAGAGTAGTCGGGTTAGTTAGACCATTAATGGATAAAATTACAAAAAAAAAATATCCATCAATCCTTTTACATTTTGTTTGGAAAGGAGAGGAAGAAAAATGATAGAATAAGAAAAATAATGAAGAAAAAAAAAGAGAAATTGTCAATTTTCTTTCAGTAATTATTTTCTATTATTGCATTTGGATGTAAGGAAGGAAAAATAATAATTTATTTTTTTATTCGGAAACAGAAAAATTTAACGGAAATCAAATGTTGTTATTTGAAATCAGCAATTACACCCTTCTTTATTTTTAAACAGTAGAATGTAATTCTAATATAAATTTGTTTATTCAGCCAATCAGATGTAGTTTTATTGGTGTTTTCACTCATGTAAACAGTGAGGCATTTCAAATTTGATTTCTTTTTATCGTAAATATTTTCACTAATTTTATAAATAAAAAAGAGAGCTACCCGTAATGTTATTTTGATTCATTAAATCTTCTTAAAAAGAAAAAAAAAAAACCTTATTTATTCGTGAAAGCCTGCAAATAGAAATTAACTCAATCCATGAGACCATAACTTTAAAATTAAATAACAAGCCCATAATGTCGTGGTACTTAGACAATATAAGGGCCCAAAATGCTTTCAGTCAATTCAAATATATATTGTTCCTTTTCTTTTATTTATTATTGGTCCTTTTTATGACGTGTCTTATACGTTAATTATACTCCTTAACATTAAAGTATAAAATTTTTTTAAATTAAAATAAATGCAATTTTTTAATTTATATTACATTTTATGATACAAGCTACGTATAATACTATTTCTCATATACTTAATTTTTTTTATAATAAATTAATTTTAAAATAAAATTTGATCAAATCTCTAGATTTAAGTCTTTGATCCCTAATTTGTAAATGTAGATTTTTAAAATCTTAATAAGTGATAAAGAAAATCAAGTCATCACTCAATTTTCAACCTCTTGCCCTCAACTTTAAATCAATATATATATATATATACAACTATAACTAATAATAACAATAATAAATTATTTTTTACTGTTAGTAAAGAAAAGAAATGAGCATGTAATCTGAATTGATAATATTAATTACCTTGACTATAGTGACATTACTATTCATCCAGTGCATTAGAGAAAAAAAAAATATATACATATATACAAATTCTTGAAATCCCAAAATGTGACACAAAGGATAAATATACAGTTCTAGCTTTTTTTTTTTATTTTATAAACACTAAGTATTTTCTTTTAAGTCAAATACATTTAGAATATAATAAAAAAATATTTAAAAATTAAAAACATTTAAGTATCATGACATCATCTATTTATTGCAAAAAAAATATAAATCTCTTACCTTTATCAGAGTGATAGTAATTATAAATTAATTCAGTAATGAAAAAAAAATAAAAAATAAAAAATTATTATTAAGAATATAATCTTTTTCAAAACTTAACATATAATAAAAAATAAATTATATTAAAAAAATTATCAATTTATATTATAAAAATCAACCCGTCTTTAACTGGAAAATGCTATATTTAATAAAATTTAATGTTGATAGACAAAAAAAGAAAAATTATAGTCAAGTCAACAAATAAAAATTACAAAACAAATAATGCTAGGATCTAATTCTGTTTCTATATTTTTCTAAATTGTAAATTTAAAATAAATAAATAAGTAAGTTACTTTATTATGTACTTGATTTTGTTGTATAAGCTATTTATAATGTTATTTCTTATGTACTTGATTTTATTTTTATGCAATGAAATGGTCTTAAAATAAAGTTCAATCCAATTCTTATATTTAATCCATCAGTCCCTAATTTATAAATACAGATTCTTAAAATCCCGATAGGTGCTAAGAAAAAAAAGTCAAGTCTTTGCTCAATTCATGACCCTATCCCTCAATTCCAAATCAATATTTATATACAACTATAATGAAAAATATAATAATTTTTTTACTGGTAGGTAAAAAAAATAAAAGATGACCTAAATTAATAATGATAATTATTTTGACTATAATGATAATATTACTCATCCAGTGTATTAGATAAATGAATATATGAACATACATTCAAACTTTCGAAACACAAAATAAAAATATACAGTTCTATTTTTTTTTTCAATTTTATAAACACTATTTTCTTTCAAATTAAATATATTTAGAATATAAAAGAAAAAAATATTAAAAAAATTAAAAATGTTCAATCAAGAGGGTCATCTATTTATTGCAAAGGAAATATATAATACCCTGAAATTTTTATTTCGAAACATTCCCATTTAAATTTAAATTGTAAATTATTAGCCAATAATATTACGCCACGTAATATTATGGGGATCGAAAATCATTTTGGTTCGCCCGAAAATTTATTGAATAAC